>JASAND010017548.1:0-56807 GCA_030248195.1 Trissonchulus latispiculum | reverse complement strand
AGTTCCAAATATATTTCTTGAATATTTCTTGAAACCTAAATAAGAGCTGTCTAACAATATAAACGCACTCCATACATACAACATCTCTAGTCTGGGTATCATAAGCTCTCTATAAGGCATACAGCTATTCGCATATTTCAGCATAAAGTTTCTTTCCTTCTTTCTTTTATTTCTTTCTTTTTCTTTTATTTTCTTTCTTTTCATTTCTTTCTTTCATTCTTTCAGTCTGCTAAAGATGACACACAGACAAGCATATAAAGTTACACACAAAGGTCAAGTGTGTGCCTTAGATTGCTGCTAACTTGTCAAAATGAGGGTCTCCTCAAAGAGAAAGCAAGGCATAAGGGATGCCTGTCATAAGTCAAAGGTTAGTCAATTAAGTGACAGCTGTTTAATTGATGACAAAGTCTGATAATGTTCGTGAAATTCTCAGTGGAAACCTTTCTTTTATTTTCTTTCATTTTCTTCCATTTCTTTCCTTTCCTTTTCTTTCTTTCTTTCTTTAATTTCTTTCTTTCTTTCTTTCTTTTCTTTAAACTGAAAGAAGCGAATAGCTGTACCCTATTCACTATCACAGTAGTTGACAACAATTTGCAGTACAGACTAGAGTAGTAATAGGTCATAAACTGGTGTATAATTAGGGGGGGTTATGAGTTGGTGGACCCCTTTGTGAGGTGGTATGTGGACCCCTTTTGGCAGGGGGGTTGTGGACCCCTTTCTAGGTATGTTGACCCTTCAATTGAGGTTGTGGACCCCTTTCTGGATATGGGACCCACGAGGACCCTTGTGGACCCATCTCCGGAACCGGGGTCGACCTAAGGTCAAATTTCAAACTTGCCCATTTTCGCCCGGAAAACTTTATTCTGGGGTTTTCGGGGTCGGGGATTTCAAAAATGACCTTCGTTTTGAGCTAGGAACAAAGCTCCGTGCTGTGTTGTGTGCTGCACATGCCCGGAACCACAGTCGACCCAAGGTCAAATTTCAAACTTGTCCATGTTCAAACTTGTTCGCCCGGAAAACCTTTTCGAAGCGGTTTTCAGAGTCGTAGAATCTAAAATGGCCTCAGAATGTGGCTCCTGTGCGGCTCTAGTGACCAGTGGTCAAGCATATTTTGTGAATACAACTGTGAAGCTACAAGCAAAACTAACACTGCTAAATTGCCCATCCCTGTGGATGTCTTATTTGACAAAAGCACTGCACAACAAACTCACTGTACAACGAAAGTATTGAACAACACTGCACAACAAACACACTGACAACAAAACCCTAGACAACAAACATGCTCTACAGCAAAACTACTGTGCAACAAACGCCCTACACAAACAAAACTACTTTCTGTACAACGAGAACACTGCACAACGAAACTAGTGTACATCAAGACGACGATAAAACCAACAATAGAGTCAAATCACTGGTTGCAGTTCAAAACTTTTCGAATTAGCTGAGCAGCTTTGTGTTCGGAGCAATGTCATCGGTATCGCATGGACTTAGCGATGTTAATGGCACAGCACGGCAGTCCCTCTACATCGTCCATGTGCGGCGAATATTCCATGTCAATCTCGGCGTCATAAATGTTAATGTTCGAGTCATTCCACAGAGTAGCGTGATGCATCCATTTGTACAGTCCAGTTCCCTTGGTTATTACAGCGTCCACCCGACGTTGTCGCATAAATTCACAGACTCTGTCCATCGCCTCCCAATACGCCGGTACAGTATCACTAGAGATCCATTCAAGTCCATTCTGTGACCTAGCCATGTGAAAATATGCTTGTTGGCGAGGTGTCAACTGTTGAAATATCATCATCAAAATCGCTAACCTTTGACTTAGGACTCTGAACTCCAGGTTCGGAAAGGCTATGCCCCCTTTGGTCTTGGGCAAAGAGGCACAGTCCGAGTTAATGACCACTCTGTTAGTGACTGGATGCCAGATGTAGGTTTCCATTCGCTTCTTAAATTTATCCATCAAATGTCTGGAGGGGCTGAGGAACCAGGTGGAGTACAGAGCCCAGCCAGGTAGTAGGTCATCAGGCTGGCCACTCGGGCGTAGGCTGATGACCTCACAGGCGGGGTGGCTGACCCGATACCGTCCAAAATTTCCTCAAATTTTTCCTCATTTTTCCAGTTTTCAATTCCTTCATCGTTAACATAAACACCAAAAACTTTTAATAATTACTTTAAAACTTAAAACATAAAACTTTACACCATAATAAGCAATCTTATCATATCTTATCTTATCATTCTACATCAATAAAATGCTGACATATTCAAGACCAACTTGAAAATTAATTGTATCTTTCCAACTGCAAATGAAAGCTTATGCATCCATATATATATATATATATATATATATATATATATATATATATATATATATATATGAGTCGATTTCTGGGAGGCTCGACTATTGCGTGGACAACCCAAAAAACCGAATTCGCTCATTTTCACTTATTTTCTAGCACCCTAATGGAATAATAAATCCTCCAAATATTAGAGCTCTACTCTGAGTTTTGGTCCTGTAATGCCAATTTTTGTGATTTACTAAGTCCCGGGCTGTCACCGTTTTGGACAAGCCAACTTAACGGTCTCTGCCGAACGGAAGGCTGTAACTAACGGGCTCAAATTTATAGCAGGCAGTTAGCAGTGTTAGTACTGTCTATTGGAGTAGCCAGAGCTGCTTGTCTTCAGTGATGTTTGGGCTGAGATACTAGCAACCTGAAATAAGCTTGACGCGAGGATCCGCGCAGTCGTCGTTTTTTGCACCTAGAAGCCTCAAAATCCCCCAAAAAGGAATACAGCTTTTGTATATATGATTTTTCATGCTGTTTCTGACCTGTCTGCAAAAAATCAGCCAAATCCCAGACCCAGTTATGAGATATGGCCATTCAAAGTTTGAAAAATCATTGATTTTCAGCCAAAAGAGCGGTTTGGGCCACTTTGGGCTATCGTAAGTCACTAAAGAGAAAAGGTATCGGCCTAATATTTTGTACCTGTAAACTAAGTACCATAGTGAACGTTTTGGGTGAATTTCAGCTAAATCTGAGAAATTTTATTTTTTCCGATTTTCAGCACCACTATGTGATCAGCTGAAAAATCGAAAAAAATAAAGTTTCTGCGATTTGGCTGAAATTCACCCAAGACGTTCACTATGGTACTTAGTTTACGGGTACAAAATATTAGGCCAATACCTTTTCTCTTTAGTGACTTACGATGGCCCAAAGTGGCTCAAATCGCTCTTTTGGCTGAAAATCGATGATTTTTCAAACTTTGAATGGCCATATCTCATAACTGGGTCTGGGATTTGGCTGATTTTTTGCAGACAGGTCAGAAACAGCATGAAAAATCATATATACAAAAGCTGTATCTTTTTGGGGGATTTTGAGGCTTCTAGGTGCAAAAAACGACGACTGCGCGGATCCTCGCGTCAAGCTTATTTCAGGTAGCTAGTGTCTCATCCCAAACATCACTGAAGACAAGCAGCTCTGGCTACTCCAATAGACAATACTAACACTGCTAACTGCCTACTACAAATTTGAGCCCAATTGCTGCAGCCTTCCGTTCGGTAGAGACCGTTAAGTTGACTTGTCCAAAGCGGTGGCAGCCCGAGACGTCGTAAATCACAAAAATTGGCATTTCATGAACAAAACTCAGCGTAGAGCTCTAATATTTGGAGGATTTATTATTCCATTAGAATGCTATGAAGTATGTAAAATTGAGCCAATTCGATTTTTTGAAGTTGTCCACAAACATCGACCCCACAGTCGAATCACTCAGAAATCGACTCATATATATATATATATATATATATATATATATATATATATGTATATATATATATATGTACCAATTTAATTTAGATATTGTATTTAATAGACTACAGTAGAGATACACCAGGGCCGCCACTACCGGGGCCGGGGCCTAGAACTTGGGAGTCCAAATCGGAAATTTTCAAAAATTTTCTTAAAATTTAAATTTTGCAATAATTTTTGATATACAAACGTTACTATCGTTGTTTTTATTCACATCGGCGAGAAAACAAACGATTTGTAAAACTTTTTGACTTTCGAAAATTCAAAATTTTGGTCAAAAAATGTCAAAAATTTACAAAATTTTGCTAATTTTTCGCCCCGGTCGGTACCGGGGCCTGACCACCGGGGCCGGGGCCAGACCCCGGTGCATCCCTAGACTACACTATATGTATTGAAATAAAATAAAGCTACAATTATGAAGTAATTATAGTTTATAAGATCATATATTTTGCTTGTCTGCAAACAACAGTACCCTGTGCCATAATATAAACTGATTGTATATATGCACACTTTTGGGCTATAGTTGGTTATTAACTGGCTTGGATTATTGACTCGGTACAATATGAGTCCTTTATGGGTATAACTACTGTACCAAATATGAGCTTTCAGACTGGTATAGTGTTGAGAGGATGCTCGAAATTTGCAAAATAGGTCAACTTTGAAGGCCTGCTGTGAAAGATGTATGCTGAATTTGAGAAAACGGCAAGTGCAAAAGTTCTTAGAATGTTTTGGAGTACAAGATAAGTGAGAACCAGCAAAATCTTGTTAAACGGATTTTTGAGCCTATTCTAGCAAAAGAACTTAAAATAGCCTCCGCTAGTAAAAAATGCCATCATAGTCAGTCGACCTAAAGACTACAATATCCACTCTCAATCTGGCTGGTCTTTTGCGCTCACATTTGGACTATAGTTGGCTATTGATTCATGAAAAAATTATTTTGAACGCGACCTTTTGTATGTAGTTATGGCCGAAAAATCAAATTTTTGCTTGCTGCGCGAGATGGTCCCACACCAATGTTTTGTCCACCCCTACCTTATTACAAGCGATAGTGAGCTCAAACTCGGCACAATTTGAGTCCTTCAATGAGTATAATTACTGTGGCAAATATGAGCTTTCAGACTGGTATATTGCTGGGTATGGAGCATTTTTTGTATTCTGTTGTCAGAATGCTGGAAATTTGCAAAGTAGGTCAAATTTGAAGGCCTGCTGTGAAAGATGTAGGTTGAATTTGAGAAAACGGCAAGTGCAGAAGCTCTTAGAATTGTTTTGGAGTACAAAATATGTGGGAACCAGCAAAATCGGGTTAAACGATTTTTGAGCCTATTCTAGCAAAAGAACTTAAAATTAGCCTCCGCTAGTAAAAAATGCCATCATAGTCAGTCGACCTAAATACTACAATATCCACTCTCAATCTGGCTGGTCTTTTGCGCTCACATTTGGACTATAGTTGGCTATTGATTCATGAAAAAATTTTTTGAACGCGACCTTTTGTATGTAGTTATGGCCAAAAAAATCAAATTTTTTGCTTGCTGCGCGAGACGGTCAAGCACCAATGTTTTGTCCACCACTACCTTATTACAAGCGATAGGGAGCTCAAACTCGGCACAATTTGAGTCCTTTATGAGTATAATTCCTGTGGCAAATACGAGCTTTCAGACTGGTATATTGCGGGGTATGGAGCATTTTTTGTATTCAGTTGACAGAATGCTCGAAATTTGCAAAATAGGTCAACTTTGAAGAACAGCTGTGAGAGATGTAGGCGGAATTTGATAAAACGGCAAGTGCAGAAGTTCTTAGAATCTTTTGGAGTACAAAATATGTGGGAACCAGCAAAATCGGGTTAAACGGATTTTTGAGCCTATTCTAGCAAAAGAACTTAAAATTAGCCTCCGCTAGTAAAATATGCCATCATAGTCAGTCGACCTAAAGACTACAATATCCACTCTCAATCTGGCTGGTCTTTTGCGCTCACATTTGGACTATAGTTGGCTATTGATTCATGAAAAAATTTTTTGAACGCGACCTTTTGTATGTAGTTATGGCCAAAAAAATCAAATTTTTTGCTTGCTGCGCGAGATGGTCAAGCACCAATGTTTTGTCCACCACTACCTTATTACAAGCGATAGTGAGCTCAGACTCGGCACAATTTGAGTCCTTTATGAGTATAATTCCTGTGGCAAATACGAGCTTTCAGACTGGTATATTGCGGGGTATGGAGCATTTTTTGTATTCAGTTGACAGAATGCTCGAAATTTGCAAAATAGGTCAACTTTGAAGGGCAGCTGTGAGAGATGTAGGCGGAATTTGAGGAAACGGCAAGTGCAGAAGTCCTTAGAATGTTTTGGAGTACAAAATATGTGGGAACGAGCAAAATCCAAGGACATCGATTTTTGAGACCAATCAACCCGGGTCGACTTATGCGCAATCGGCAGTTAAAGATAAGAGAGATGAGACAGGGAGGGAGACATGGATAGGAATCAGATGAATAAACACTATTATTATTGATAGCAAATGGAATGTTAGTACAATTAAAAAGTGGCAAGAATATTTATATAGAGACAATTAAAGCGTAGGAATAGGGAAATACTCGACCAGTATGTCATAAACATAAAGCAATCACAAAATCAAGACAAGAACGTCGGTGTGTGTTTATATAAGTGAGAGATCTAGTGAGAAATTTAGTGAATTTTAGTTAATGAAGGCATTTAGTTAATTTAAGGACACGACTTAGTTTTCTTTTAACAAATTTGCACCTTATTTTTCGGCAAAGAATTTTATCAGGTTTCTAGGTCCTAATAGATGCAGGAGAAGATCAGTGTAAGAGTATGGTGACCTTATGCAAAGAACGCTGCTATGATCCTTCGATCGCAACAACCCAATGTTCTGATTTAAATTAGCTAAACTTTATTAGATTTAAAGCACACCAATTGTGGAGATGGCCTCGTTACGGATATTCAGCGGTGTACAGAGAAAATGATATACGAAACTTGAATTTAGAGAGTAGACTCAATTTAACAAGAAACACAACGCCGCCGACATTATTTGATCGCCTTACTGCAACCGGAAATGCAAACTGTTTATAATCTCTCAACCTGACAATTAAATTTATCCTTAGGCAGAAAAAGTCCACGTTTTTAAGATATTCAATCATTAATCGCAGTTTAATTGAAAAGTTCATTAAACCACGGCCTGGTATCAAAAGGAATTTTCTTCTGGAATTTAATGGCATAAAGAATGCTGATAACAGTCTTACTGCAATATCAAAACTTTATGGAGAATAGAACTCTGTGACAATGATGGTGCCACATTTTCTGTACCACATAATCAATGTATAGAGCAGCACATTTAAATTATTGTGTCTGAAAGACAACGATCTGAGATGCCCAATACATTTTTAGAATTGCTAAATTTTGTTTTCTTATCACAACCGTGTCACATAAAAGCTATTCCATGGTACGTACACAACAATGACACAATCTGGACAGCTTCTTTAACCAGTGATCTGCACTGTGACGTATGTAGTAAATTTTATCTAATCATGAATTGCATATAAAATTTTATGTAATCACATGCATATGTTTCCTGTCAAAAGCTATCTGAACACCAACAAACCCAAATATTCTCTGGTTTGCTGGTGTTCAAATATCTCAAGTATAGACAGTGCTGGTTAATGTGTATATAACTACAGTGGAGCTGCTTTATCATCGAGACAGGTTTCATGACAAATTTACATCATAAACTGGTTCCTTAAAAATTGAGCATCAAACTTGAAAGACCTCTTTGAAATGGACATCAAACTTGTAAGGCCTCTTTTTGAAACCGACATCAAAGTTCTAATTCCTGTACTACTTCTAGTATATCAGAAAGTGTTCTTCCAAGTTCGAAAATGTCTTAGGTGTCGAACTTTCCCAAGGAGTCTGCTTCTAATCCAACTAAGCTCGTGGTGACAGAAGGAACAGGGTTGACATGCACAAGATTTCTAGCCAAACTGGGGTCGTTACTCTTCAGAAATTCCTGGTAAAGACTACCACCAACATAACTTTGGATTTGTTGTTAGATTCTTTGGATATTTGGATTCCGAAACTACAAACAGCTATGTCAAGAAATCACATATCAGACGTTAATTTTACGAGTAGAGGATATGGAGAGAAAAGATCAATAGTATTTACCTATTGTGAACCAACTATATCACAGCCGAATCATGAAAATTGCCGCTTATTAATGAGTGAATATTTGGATTTTGTGGGCGACTATTTGAATGATAGTATATTGACCAAAGAACATCTGTGGAGAAAAAGAATTTGAATGTTGGCAGGATACTGAAGAAATTGATTGAAATGTCGCCTCAAGATATAGCTGTTGCTGGCGCACATATCAAATTTCCGCAACAGATGAAACAGATGTTGACTACAACAACCTTGATCTACTCAATGAAAACAGTTTTATATAGAAACCATCGAACTGTGTGTTGTTTAGAATACTCTCGAATTAATATGTTTAACCAATTTTTTCTAATTCACTACACAGTGATCCATGTTAGGGGTATGTAGCAGATTTATTTCATTCAAAATATCAAAATTTCATGAACTTTGATACTATTTTAGTTGTCCGCTATTGTAGACTTCTTTTTAATAGCTTAGAGAAGTTTCCTAGTTAGGTGGTTTGCAACCGCTGTAATATCCGTATTTGCATACCTTAAACATTTGCTTGCTCTACGTTTCGAAAAGTTTATATTTTATCCAAAACTTTCTCAATCATTGAAGCATGGCACGAGTACTCAAAAATTATTAAACTGTTGCTATTCAAATTCATTCTTTGCAAGTCTAATGTGCTGTACTTATATATTTTAAAATTCATGTCTCATCACTTTGAGCCTGAAGTTGTAAACTGAATGAAACTTGTTTCAGGTTGCTTACAACAAATCTACTGTTTCAAAATTGCTCCGGTCGAATTCATCAGATACGCTTGCTGCAAACAAGTTAAGTTTATAATGCAGACTTCTGCAAACTTCTATCATGCTCTCACACATAATTCCAGTTTGCTGCATATACTGGTAAATCACCAGTAATACTGACGTACAATATTCGATCTGTCCTACTAATAGTAAAATATTAAAAAATTTTCTCTTTATTATAATCTTCTGAAGGAGCAGGGCTGACAAGCTCAAGTTTTCGAACAAGATTTCTAGCCAAACGGGGGTCATTCTTGTTGTACTCTTTGGAACTTCCTTGCAAAAGCTTCCACCAAGATAACTTTGAGTTCAGACTTTAATTTGTTGTGAGATGTTTGTTACTTGAATTCCGAAACTATAAACATTTATGTCAAGAAATCACATAATATCAGGAGATAACGTTTATGGTATGCACGAAGGAGCACGTGTTCATTTTTTGCAAATTCATAATTTAAAATTTGCCGCTGCCAATGATGAAAAATTGCAATAATTTTTTGGTAGCAGGATCCCAAAGGTCGAACACATCTTGCCTAAAGGGAATATTATTGTTGCTCTGGAATTCAGTAATTTTGAGGATAATGCATTTCCAAATACCTTAGCTAATAATAGCTAATGACTGATTTCTTCAAGGCAAAGGAGGAACTCATAGAAGAATTGGAATAATTGCCATCATTGGTTCTTCTTGAAATTTGCAGCTGTCAATTGTGAAAGATTGCAATCATGTTTTGATAGGTGGATCACCAAGGTAGAGAAGATCTTGCCTGAATCCAACATTATTGTTGGTATGGAATTCATTAATTTTGATGCTGATTTCTCCAAATACCTTATTCCTTAATATTAAATAAATAAAATAAACATAAATAAAATAAATCAATACCTTAATAAGATTTCTAACCTACCGAATGATAGTCAGAAATGAATGATTGATTTCTTCAAGGTAAAGGAGGAACCCATGGAAGAAATGGAAGAATTACCATCATTGGATTCTTCTGCTCTCAGTTTTGTCCTCTTGAAAATGACTAATTAGGACCACTATGACAATATTCAGATTCAGTAAATTCTTAGACTTGATGCATAACTGGTAATTAAATATACATCTTGTTATCATCTTAGTGTCCTGGCACATTGAGAAATTATCTGTCTGAACAGGTTTGGGAAACAGGTTCTAATTATACATTTCATAAGACTATAAACTGTAAAAAGTGGCCTGAACAGATATTTTTCAGTCTACATGAACATTACTGCTCCATCACCATATGTAGATGGTGCTCTCACACCAATAAGTATAAAATCATTAGTTCTGGAGTAAACTCTCGCCATTTAGGTAGCTCACTGGAGATGGAGCATGATTATGCTAAATCTTACGTGAGGTTTGTCGACGAAAATTTAGAGGTCTACGGTATAAACGCACGTATAAATCTTATCATGTTAAAGATGCTTCACAATTTCTCTTCCGGTGAGCTACGTGGAAAGTTTGCTCTTGTGAAACAGTATGGCTATGGAAATCTCCATGGTTTCATTCAACAGCACAAATGTTTACCGGAAACCAGGTACTTGGTAAACAAATTTTAGAAGCACTGGTGACAGCTCATACAAATGGAATCGTTTTACGTGATATTAAAGCTCTTAAATGGACTTTGTACAGCCACCACAAAACTGTACTGTGCTATCCAATTTGAAATTGGTTAAAGTACTCTCTACCTCCGATAATGGTGCACTAACTGCTCGTCCTGGATGCACCTCCTACGTGAGTCTTAAATTACTAACCTTGATTTCGAACTACGCTGGGAACCCAGCTGATTTGTGGAGCTTTTAAGTATTGTTGTATGTTATAGCGTATGGCAAGTATCCATTTTATCATTCGACTCCTTGCGACTTATTTATTGGAATCAGAAAAGGCGTCTTCTTTTTTCCATCTAATACGAGTACTTCAAACTTATGGAAACAAATTCGAAGAAGGTTACAAATGCATCTTTCCGGATGTTATGTCATCCTAAGACTAAACATGCTTTCTGCTCTAAGAATTGTTCATTTGGGCAAAGTAATCTTCAAAATTCGTGTTTATGGGTTAGGAACCTTCCCATGTTAATATCGAAACTATTTTCCATCCAGCAGCCTTCTTGAGATGAGGAAACCATGAAGAACAACATTTTTGGATTGAATTATATTCTTCCATTATAGTGTCACGAGTTAGATATGTTGGGTGTAGCAGTGTAGATACCTTTAGGTGAACTAATATAGAACATATCACGATGGCCCATTTCTGCAGCATTCAACTGCGGAAATCCAACTTTCATTATGTGATTTTTAGGCATGACGACCTGGAGCTTGGGTAACCAAAGTAGAAAAATGATACAATATTTTCTTCATCAATTGGATGAAACCACGGCAAAATATGTCTAAAGAATATATGAAATATGAACCACGACGACATAATATTGTTGTTCAAAAGAATGAAGAGTAAATACCGAAAGAATGAAGAATAAAGAAATAAATAAATGAAATAAATAAATAATCAAGTTCATCCCGCACTTACATCTGGATTTCCCCAGCCATATTCTCACCCATCTATTGATCACGACCTGTGATGCGATCATCAACATCAACCCGTTTTCCCGGTACAGACCAAATGGTGCGCAAAACACAATAATGGAATCAGTCGTCTCATCAATAAGAAACTTTTTCACAATAGAATTCTGACTCAATTTCGCAAGCATGGCTTCTTTCGCTAAACTTATCTCAACCTTCTGCCATTCTTAATCTTCAACCATATCTAAATGTTCTGTTAATTTGCAACATTCTCTCGGAGAATAAGTATGTGCAATCTTTTTCATTAATTCATTATCTTCAGCTCTTTCTGCTTTCTTGGCTTCGATGAACTGTTTTACACTCTTCTAACGAATGCTTTCAATCCTGAACAAAAAAATTTGGAAATTGATCAGCACACTGTAACCGTTGTGAAATACAACATACTTTTGTCTTGATGAATCTTCTTTACAGAACAACCATGATTACTCATTCATCATTTGGATTTAAGAAGCCATCTTCACATCGAAATAGAGCTTAACATTTTCTCTTTCTAACGAATACAATAAACCTCATTTTGGATGTCGAAAATATTTTAACTGATTTTTGAAGAAGTGCAATATTTCAGGTGCAATATTCTTTTGCCGGCCGAAGTAAATTTCTTCGAGAGACATTGATTATATCATTCTAGACCTCTATCAAATACCTGGGGACCGTTTTCAGTTGTAACGTAATCGCTCTTTGTGATGGAGAAATTAGCTAGCGCAACCTGGTTCTTGCCTACTTTTCCCAACTTTTGCAAGCGACCACTTTAGCTAGAAAACAGCAACTGGTGCAACTAAAAAGGATTCCGGAGTATTTTTGTGTAAAACACATTTGCAAAGTGGAAGCCCTCTAGCATGCATACTAAATGCTCCAGAATCGCTGGAAAAATTTGGTCATATTTAAGCAAAAACTATATTTTTTATGATAGCAGCCTATGGGATAGCAGTTGGAAGATGACCATGCCTCAGATAATGGGTATCTGTGAGACCTTCAAATTGACGCCCTTAGTTTAATTATACTGTATGAACAGCTCAAGAAACAATTGATTATTTGATTTCTGCAAGTATGACAAGTTTTGGACTCTAAAAGAAGAAAATTGCTAATATCTCAGTAAAAAGCTAGAAAGTTACCTCAAAAAACGAAAATGTAGAGCAAACAAGATCTTTCGAGTCAATATAATCATAGCTTTGCAGTTCCTGTCTAACTGTCAGAAATTGGCAAGAATTTCCCTGAAGGGAGACGTCGAATTTTTCAAGAGAGATTGCGCGGGCGGTGTTAGAATGCTAGAAGGACGCATTTTGGAAAGTTTCATCAAATTTCGTCTTGATTTGTGCTGTCAATCACTCAAAAGAAATCACCACAATCAGTGATAGCGTTAATTTACCGTTAATGGCCATAATGATACCATTGATTTACCAAAGCGTCTATTTTTATTGCATTCAATAAATTCCAATCATGCTTTACCGAAATATTTGCTTAAATCGGAAAATTCTCCACAGTCTTAGCAGTGCAGACATTAGTGTATAAATATCCTACTTGGACGTTTTGTGTGAAAATGCTTCTATTAAACAGAATCGACACTCTGACTCTTTATGAACTAGAAGGTCCTGCCTTACGATACACGTGTCACTGCTTAATACTACCAACAGGTATCTACATTGACAAAGTGAGATTTATCAAAGCAGTGAAAAGTGAATCCATTGAACTGTACCTCAACAGCAAACAGCAGCGATTGTTGAGAATTGATGCAGATGGAATGACATCACAATTTGAAAGAGTCCTTATCGAGACTACAAATCCTTTGTCTCAAACGAACTCACGAACTCGGACCACAACCCGGCCAGCCATTAAGTACGGTGTGTCAGAACACCACTACAGTCTGTACTTCAATCTTAGTGGAGGTTCCCATATCCCCCACGTGCTGACCAGTGTGATGTTCGTGACTAATACATCAATCCATCAACAAGCCCAGTCTGAGCCCTAACCAATTACGACACAAATCTCGCAACAAATCAGCAAACTTTCAGCAACAAAGAAATATCCCAATCTCAGTCACTGTATTACATGTCGTTAGGTTAGGTTATGTTAGGTTAGGCTTATTTTGCCAGCCACCTATTCATCCAGTAACGCCACACAGCAAAGGTAACATTTGCAAGACTTCAGAAATAGAGTTTAGCCTCAAAAATACACACAACAAACAAATGCAGAAATAGCCATTATTGATGCAACTGACAGTGACAGCGTTGGGCCGCTAGCGGCTGCAAACAATGGAGACCGATAGGAGTTTCAGTAAAATTTAGATTTTTTACAATCATTTTAAAGAGTGAAAGAGAGTCTGTCGATACTGCCTCTGTTGGCAAACTAATCCAGTATTTGACGACACGTTCACTAATACAAAATTTACGTAAATCCAAACGACAGTGGCTATTCATAAGTTTGAGCTGGTGCCTCAAGTTGACGATCCTGCACGAAAACAGAAAAATTCTTCAGGATTTAGTCCCACTCTGCCATTAATAATTTTGTAAGCCATCATTACTAAATCATGATCGGTTATTATAGGAAAAATCCCCTCCGGACCCCTTGCTAGGCGGTCAGCATTAAGCCTAAGATACTCTTTTTGTACATTTAACAAATTATTTATGAAAGTGATTCGCTGTTTCAGAATAAGTTGCTGTGCGGAAGTTCATTTTTCTTTTTCGTTTTAGTTTTGGCTGGATCATCGCTCCGCATTCCTCCGCTATCTAACCAAGCTTGAGCATATCTGAGTGCATCGAACGTACTCAGAGGAGGACCATTAATTCTTACAAACATTACGTCGCGCAGGTTGTCGGGAGTTAACCGGCTTCTCCTATCATATTTAATATGTTTCAACACAGAAAATCATCTCTCTACATCAGCGGTAGCGATTGGCAGGGCCAACACTGTCTCAACTATGCCACGAATGTTTCCATGCCATAGTACTGTAGGAGAATTTAAGAAATGGCCCCAAAATTCAATAGGGTCGTTTTTCTCCCGATGAGTACAATACTCTGTGTTGTGGTCGTCGATAAGGGAGTGCAACAAGAGAACAAACTCGTTGATTGTTTCCAGTTCCGGATACTGAAATCGAGCAGCAAGTTCCGTAATTTTACTTGCATACGTGAAAACTTCTTCAGACGCTGACGGCAGGTTATTGGGAAGTAGCAGCAAGTAAAAAGTTTCGTAAATTCGGGCTCTGATTTGCTCGACACACCGATTTCAGTTCAATAAATTCCATAAATTCGTTTCTGCCAACACTACGTCTCATTAAAAGAATTAAACTCATTGATGACTACGTCACAGTCGCCAGCAGCCACGAAATTAAATGTGGCGACCGCAAAAATACAAAATACAAGTCAAAAGCATCTGTAGAGTTGAGCAGCCAAATTCTGCAGTTAACAGAAGAAAGGCCAAAAAATAACTACGTAAACTGATGATAGATAACGGTCTTAAAACCAGTCTTCAAACACTAACAATGTGGGTGCGTTTTGAGTGCTTAAAGAGTGCAATTCTGTGCGTGTAAATTTTTATAATATATATATATATATATATATATATATATATATATATATATATATATATATATATATATATATATATATATATATATATATATATATATATATATCTATATATACATATACAATTATATATATTTATATATATATGTCGTAATTTATACATAAATCTTTAAAATTTTATCGTATAAATTTTAGAAACTGTGTACACTTCTACTTAAATTTCCCAAAAAGACAAGTATGTATATATTCTTATACATAATGATGCATGTATTCGGATTTACTCGTGTATTTGTTTAGGGTACGTAGATTTTAGTTAGTGATATTTTCAGTTAAAATTGATACGTACTCTCCTAAAGCTCCGGTTGTGCGTAGTCATTTGCGAAGCGCGATGCGTAGTCCCTTGAGCCTGGCTTGCGTAGTCGCGTAGTCAGCCTACACTGGTGTAGGCTGCGTGTAGGCTACGCCCTTGTGTGCCTGCGTTAGGTAGGCTTGGTTTTGCAGTATATGGCTAATGAAGAGTGGACTTAAGACGAGCTTAGCCATGTGTTTTTGTACCTTAGCCACTGTGAGGTCATTCGGTTAGCGGACTTTTGGTAATTGGCCAAGTAGACGTAGGCGTTGACCAAGACAGAAGCAAAGTGTTTGCCAAGAGTGAGTTTGGGGAGGTGTTTGAGTGGGCATGCGTTAGTAATAGTATATAAGTGTATGCATGTACCAGTCTACAGGTCAAGACAAACCATGTTAAGCTTAATTGGATAAACACAAATTTCTAAATATCTACATAACTCTCGTTGCAACCAGGCCCAGCTCGGGCCGGACCTTCCAAACATTTTTAAAATACATCAATTTAATTAATTATTTAAATAGAAGAATGTTTGTTTAGTAAAATTGAGTAGAGAATTTAATCCTTTTCTGCCTAGGACTTCTCGGGGAAAGTGGTTGAAAATGACCAGTTTTACCTTTTTGGCTGCCGTTTTTCACTGGGACCACCTAAAGAGATCACCTTCCTAATTGCTGTACATGTCATAATTTGTCATTGAAGGGTCGTCGATGCATCCAGAAAAAGTTAGAAGCCGTCAAAGTCGGATAAAGTACAAATTTCTGCTAAACGTTAACGTTCATTGCAAAAATCAATATATTTATTTCTAGGTGCAAGTGTTGATTCTAAGACGGAGTACACTATACGTTATTTTAATGCACATCCCCTCCCACATCACCTGGTGGAACGACTTTTCCGCCGACGAACTACAGTCGGCTCTGCATTTGCGTGCATGCAGCGCTCGAACAGAGATTGAAATTATAAAAATTTTCATAGCCGGCGAAATGCTATGGAAACTAAATTTTTCAAGCAGGTGTCGAAATATTCTCCCAAAACAGGGTGAACGTGTTGAAGACACAAAGGAGCAAATGCCCAGATTGTCAACCGGCAACTGGACCCTGTCTCAAAAAATAAGATGCAAAAAATCATCACTTGTGCCAAATGGCAGCCGCGGGAAAAAAGGGTTAAATTTGGCTTGAAATGGTTGCCCTTAAGAACACAGTTGGGAATTGGGATAACAATTGATAATATAATTCTGTGGAGAAGCAGTTGCGGCTAGTTCGCGTAACGGTAGTCTAAATGTCCTTTTAAAAGTCTTTAGGTTCAAGTTTCTTTTAAGTTTATAGCAATTTTCGATTATATACGTTTACCTACTTGTTTCGGTAATTCATAGGATAACTGGCTTTTTAATTAATCAACTTTTTGTTTGTTAGTTGAGATTTCGATTGGTTGTATGTAGTGTTCCGTATCTGGCTTTTCTGGCTTTGTGGTCGGTTCTCATACAAACTTCAAATTTGCATTCATAAAGTGTTGTCAAGTAATTGGCTAAAAATGATTTATAGTGTTATACTTATTTTTAAGTATTATTAATTATATTAATTTAGTTAAATTTATTTAATTATGATTTCTGATAATACAGCATGTTTAAAATATTAATTTTCCATCTATGTTTATTTTATTTAGCATTTCATTCAGTGTAAATATTTCAGCAGAATATGGGCAAAAGCTTAGGTAATTTTGAAGCATTATGAACCATCCAATGAAAGTATGCCTCCTGATTCATTTTGCTATTTAGTTCCAAGGTTTGAATATTGCTTATTTGAAATGTTTTGTCTTTGAGTCGGTCTGATTGACTTTCCCCTTGCTCCATTTCTTGGAATTTCCATTGCGCGGAGTCTTACTCGCTGCTTCATTTTAAATCCTTTGCTTTGTTACGCAAGAATTGCCTCAGCAATTCTTGCTGTTAAGAATTTTGTCTTTATACTTGCCTACTTGAAAGCGTATTACTCCAGGATGAATAATTGTTTCAGCAATTCTTTGCATTAAGTTCCTGAGTTTAACTTAGACCTTTTTCACACAATCAGTCTTGTTCTAGTTGGCGCTGTAGCTGGTTGTGCAGCTGGCTCTACTTAGTGCACTTGTATTTTTATTAACTTCTTGTTCAGCCCTGACGCTAATTAGCTACCACTTATGGTGATGCTACGATTGTCCGATTACCTTTACTTGTTACCAGAATAAAGAATAAAGAATAAAGTTAGTTTAGTTTTAGACTGATTAATTAATATCGTGCTCACGTAGGTTTCACATATAGTCGCCTGTTTTGTTATTCAAAAGCGCATAGCCCCATTGGAAAATCACTTGAAAGGCGGTTCCTTCGTCTGCGCGTTCATACACTTTCTTGACAAGTCTAATTAAGTTAGTAATAGCAAAATCACTACAGGGAAAGTTAACGATACGTCTATGTCCATTGCCATCAATGATATGCTCATCAATCTCATCAATTAAATTCAATATACACATTTTGTGCGGACGGAAAGGTCGCCTTAAATGAAGCTTTGCATTTTGGACAAATTCCAACAAATACTACCATGGTTTCATAAGATGCAAAAATCTTAACCAAAATATCTGAAACAAGTAATGCCAGATACAAATACGATATTGACTATAATAAGGCTTGACAATGTTAAAACGTAATTAAGCAGAGGCCACCTTCATAAAAATTCTCAAATTGTGGAATCAGCAACCTGAGGTCTCAAGTAGTCGACACTTGAGATCTCAAGTGTTTCATAGAATATAGCAAGTTCTCACGTTGTGAGTTTCCCAGTGAATTGAGGAAACTTTTTTAAACCCGAATCCGGTAAGGGGTTTCATAGCCTATCGCAATTTTTCAAATCAGCTATAAACTTGCGCGAAACTGAGTCTTTGATTCTGTAGATCTACGCAATACGCAACACATGAACAACAAAAGATAAATACAATGAATGAATCCGTACAAGTACAAAATGTTTGGATTTTAAGCGGTTGTATCAACCTCTAATCTTGGTACAATCCATCTAACAGCAGAAAACAGCTGTATAAGTTACTGCATAATTTTAAACGAAAGTGTAATAGTCTATTTAACCCTTTTTAGCTTAAATAAAGTCTTTTAAAGGATTTAATTGAAGGTAAAACTTTATTTCAGAATTTCGACCAAATGTTGTAATTTCGCGTTTCAAAACTCACTGAAACAGGTGTCAAATACAAGAATGTGCTAGCACTACCCTACAGTGTTTATGGAATTGTGGACTGTAAACAGTATTTGTAACAATCATTAGCCGTGCGCACGGCTGGAGACTTTAGCTTTCAGTTAAAAATGCCCTTAAAAATATTAACCGTTTTTATTATATATACACATGCACAGCAATATCTGTATTGTATAATAAGAAACCTTCAAGAGTTTGAACAAAATGCGCAGCCTAGCTTACAAAATTTGGCTTGCGTAACACAGCCTTACAGAAAATCCGGTTTTACAAATAAATTTTAGTGATTGCATGGCCAATTCATTACTTTCGTAGTGAACTTTCTGAAAAACATGTCATATACATTAACGCTACTATTCCACTATTGCAAATTTCTTCATGCAGTAATCCACTATTCCTTCACATTTTGAAAACTGGAGACAAACTTAAACTGGTCTTGATAGCAACAACCCTGCAATTACATAAAACATAACTGCAAGCTTCAAAGTATAGATGCCATAGACCGTTGCCATTATAAAAATGCCGCCAAATGATACTTGCTTTAGTTTAAGAGATAAGTTCCAAATATATTTCTTGAATATTTCTTGAAACCTAAAGAAAAACTGTAAAACAAAAAAAAACCACACAAAACAAACATCATCTCTAGCTAGGGTATAATATCCTCTCTAAAAGCCCAACAACTCCCCATATTTTCCAACAAATTTTTTTTTTTTTTTTTTTTTTTTTTTCTTTCTTTTTCTTTTATTTTCTTTCTTTTCATTTCTTTCTTTCATTCTTTCAGTCTGCTAAAGATGACACACAGACAAGCATATAAAGTTACACACAAAGGTCAAGTGTGTGCCTTAGATTGCTGCTAACTTGTCAAAATGAGGGTCTCCTCAAAGAGAAAGCAAGGCATAAGGGATGCCTGTCATAAGTCAAAGGTTAATGCAATTAAAGTGACAGCTGTTTAATTGATGACAAAGTCTGATAATGTTCGTGAAATTCTCAGTGGAAACCTTTCTTTTATTTTCTTTCATTTTCTTCCATTTCTTTCCTTTCCTTTTCTTTCTTTCTTTCTTTAATTTCTTTCTTTCTTTCTTTCTTTTCTTTAAACTGAAAGAAGCGAATAGCTGTACCCTATTCACTATCACAGTAGTTGACAACAATTTGCAGTACAGACTAGAGTAGTAATAGGTCATAAACTGGTGTATAATTAGGGGGGTTATGAGTTGGTGGACCCCTTTGTGAGGTGGTATGTGGACCCCTTTTGGCAGGGGGGTTGTGGACCCCTTTCTAGGTATGTTGACCCTTCAATTGAGGTTGTGGACCCCTTTCTGGATATGTGGACCCACGAGGACCCTTGTGGACCCATCTCCGGAACCGGGGTCGACCTAAGGTAAAATTTCAAACTTGTCCATTTTCGCCCGGAAAACTTTATCTAGGGGGGTTTTTGGGGGTCGAGGATCTCAAAAATGACCTTTGTTATGAGCTAGGAGCAAAGCTCCGTGTTGTGTTGCGTGCTGCACATGCCCGGAACCACAGTCGACCCAAGGTCAAATTTCAAACTTGTCTATGTTCAAACTTGTTCGCCCGGAAAACCTTTTCGAAGCGGTTTTCAGAGTCGTAGAATCTAAAAATGGCCTCAGAATGTGGCTCCTGTGCGGCTCTAGTGACCAGTGGTCAAGCATATTTTGTGAATACAACTGTGAAGCTACAAGCAAAACTAACACTGCTAAATTGCCCATCCCTGTGGATGTCTTATTTGACAAAAGCACTGCACAACAAACTCACTGTACAACGAAAGTATTGAACAACACTGCACAACAAACACACTGACAACAAAACCCTAGACAACAAACATGCTCTACAGCAAAACTACTGTGCAACAAACGCCCTACACAAACAAAACTACTTTCTGTACAACGAGAACACTGCACAACGAAACTAGTGTACATCAAGACGACGATAAAACCAACAATAGAGTCAAATCACTGGTTGCAGTTCAAAACTTTTCGAATTAGCTGAGCAGCTTTGTGTTCGGAGCAATGTCATCGGTATCGCATGGACTTAGCGATGTTAATGGCACAGCACGGCAGTCCCTCTACATCGTCCATGTGCGGCGAATATTCCATGTCAATCTCGGCGTCATAAATGTTAATGTTCGAGTCATTCCACAGAGTAGCGTGATGCATCCATTTGTACAGTCCAGTTCCCTTGGTTATTACAGCGTCCACCCGACGTTGTCGCATAAATTCACAGACTCTGTCCATCGCCTCCCAATACGCCGGTACAGTATCACTAGAGATCCATTCAAGTCCATTCTGTGACCTAGCCATGTGAAAATATGCTTGTTGGCGAGGTGTCAACTGTTGAAATATCATCATCAAAATCGCTAACCTTTGACTTAGGACTCTGAACTCCAGGTTCGGAAAGGCTATGCCCCCTTTGGTCTTGGGCAAAGAGGCACAGTCCGAGTTAATGACCACTCTGTTAGTGACTGGATGCCAGATGTAGGTTTCCATTCGCTTCTTAAATTTATCCATCAAATGTCTGGAGGGGCTGAGGAACCAGGTGGAGTACAGAGCCCAGCCAGGTAGTAGGTCATCAGGCTGGCCACTCGGGCGTAGGCTGATGACCTCACAGGCGGGGTGGCTGACCCGATACCGTCCAAAATTTCCTCAAATTTTTCCTCATTTTTCCAGTTTTCAATTCCTTCATCGTTAACATAAACACCAAAAACTTTTACTTCCGTTTTCAAAAATCTTTTCAAGTCTTCTGGAACTTCCCTTCTTTTGACTCCACTAACTAAAAGTAGAGCAGTTTTCTCTACTTTCAGCTTCCCTCCAGATATTTGCTCATAATTTTCATATTCTTTAAAAACTTGTTTAACCGATTCAAAATTCTGCAAAGTAAAATTGGTGTCATCCGCATAGGCGGTGACCTTGTTTTCTCTGCCTAAAATTTTAATTCCACAAATTAACCGAACTTTTCGAGCATGATTTAAGAAAGTTTCATTACAAAGAATATACAAAAGAGGGGAAAGTGGGCAACCTTGACGGATACCCCTTTCCAATTTAAACGGAAGAGACATATAACCGTTAATTAATAGTGAGCTCTGAACAAAATTTTTCTTGTAGATGGATCCTATCCATCTCCTAATTTTCGGGCCGAAGCCAAATTTCTTCAATACTAATTCCAAAAATTCCCACTCAACTAGATCAAATGCTGCCATTTGATCTACTGAGAGGAAAATGCACGGTTTCTTTTTATGTTTCGCATAATCCAAAATTCCGATTAAACTCAAAATTCCATCTCGAATGTCCCTTCCGGAAACTCCGCAAGTTTGATCCAATTTTACCAAAATTGGCATAACGCCTGAAAATCTATTTGTTAATACTTTCGCAAAAATTTTATAATCCACGTTCAGCATACTGAGTGGACGCCAATTTTTCCTCTCCGATCTGTCACCCTTGCCTTTGTACAAAAGGGAAATGATCCCCATGTACATTTCCTCTGGCATTTTGCCCGTTTCTAAGATTAGGTTAAAAATTTTTGCAAGCCATGGGGCACAAAGGTACAGACAGGAGAGGTAAAATTCGATGGCAAGTCCGTCTTTTCCTGGAACTTTGCCCAGAGAAAATGGCTTAATTGCCTTTTCAACCTCTTCCGTCGTAATATCTGCTTCTAGTTCTGGCTGTGCAGAGTCTGGTACAGAACTTTCTGTACTTTCCAGAAAAGCCACGGCTTTTCTAGGACCAATGCGAGAACTAGTGAACAAATTTTGATACTGTGCTCTCATTTCAGAAATAATTTTCATATTTCCCACAACTTGGGTGCCATTTTCGGCTTTCAAAGAGTAAAAGTACCGTTTTTCACCCTCTTTTTTCTCAATCTTTTCGCATTCAAAATTGAAATTGTATCATACAATTTCTCAGATTTATGAGCTCTTCCCAAACTTTGTTCAATTTCTTTCAGCTCAATTTCACGTAAAATCTCTTTGATTTCGTTTTGTTCAGTCAGATCATTCGCTGCCTGTGCATCTCTTAACCGGTCTTCCAAATTAGAAATTTCTGTGCGTCTTCTAATTCTACTGTGAAATTTAAACAGGTTTTTCGCTTCTTTCTTGAACCACTTCCAATTTCCAAGAATTTCAGCAGATGTTCGCTGTTGTTCAAACAAAGTCTGACCTTCATAGAGAAGCTCTGCAAAATCAAGAGAAAAGAAAAGATCACTGAAAACATATTGTGTTCATTTTCCAATAAGAAGGTCCCCTGGCCTAGTGAAACAAAGAATCGACAAATTTTGCCTTTAAAATGGAATGATCTGAAAAGGAAACAGGAGCATAATCTATGGACATAAAAGCCCCGAGATGCCGTTTCGCTACATAAAGCCGATCTAGTCGGCTTCGACAATTTTGTTTAACACTTTTGCAACTGAAATCTCTTTTTTTGGGAAACTTTTCGCAAAAAACATCTACAAATTTGTATTCATTTTGAATCATTTTAAATTCGTTTTTGCCTTTCATTGCAATCATTGCTGTTTGATTAGCAGTGGCCGTAGATTCTCTATCCAACTTCAGATCGGGTACAAAGTTAAAATCGCCACCGAGTAACAAAATTGCATCTTTTTTAATTTTGGATTTTAGTTTTTCCTGCAAATTTTCAAAAAAGGGCGATCTTTTGTTCACTTTTGCCGGAGCATAAACGTTTATAAGAAATGCTACCCGATTTGAAATTGTTGCTTTCACAATTTGTAATCTGCCTTCCATTTCAAAGACCATATCAAAAGTTCCAGCCAGCGTGTGGCTTACTAGAATACAGACTCCACCACCTCTGTTAGCATTAAAGTACGAATGGAAAATCTTAAAGTTAGGACTCATCACTTGTTCAAAATAGGGGTCTGTGTTCATGAAATTTGTTTCTTGTATAAAAACTATGTTGTAATTGGGGATCGAATCACCGACCGTAAGATCGGAACTTCTGACCAGCGCCTTAGACCACTCGTGTTAGAATGCTAAAAGAACGTATTTTGGAAAGTTTCATCTAATTTCGTCTGATTTGTGCCGTCAATCAACAATGCATGCCCAAAACGAATCACCACCATAAGTAATAGCGTTAATTTACCGTTGATGGGCGACAATGGTACCATTAATTTACCAAATCATCTATTTTTATACCATTCAACAAATTCCAATCATGCTTTACCCAAATATTTACTTAAATCGGAAAACATTCACCACAGTCTTAGCAGTCCAAACATTAGTATATAAATCTCCTACCTGGACGTTTTGTGTGAAAATCTTCCATTAAATAGAAACGACACTCTGACTCTTTATGAACTATAATAGAAGGTTTTGGCTTACGATACATGTGTCACTGCTTAATATTACCAACAGATATCTAGAGTGACAAAGTGAGATTTGTCAGAGCAGTGAAAAGTGAATCAATTGAACTATACCTCAACAGCAAATAGCAGCGATTGTTGAGAATCGCTGCAGATGGAATGACATCACAATTTGAAAGAGTCCTTATTGAGACTGCAAATTCGTTATCCCAAACGAACTTACGATTTCGGACCACAACCCAGTCAGTCATTAAGTACGGTGTGTCAGAACACCACTACAGTCTGTACTTCAATCTAAGTGGAGGTTCCTAGATTCCCACGTGCTGACCAGTGTGACCAGTACTGGCTATTAATCCATCAGGCCGAACAGGCCTAGTCTGAGCCCTAACCAAAGACGACACAAATCTCGCGACCCACTATCAGCTTATAAAAATTTGGACCCGGGTACCCGGTACTACCCGAAGTCCTATGTCGGGTAATTGCAACACTACCCGGGTACCCGGGTACCCGAGCACTTTCGCGTACCCGAGAAATTTTTAGCCCAATTTTCGAGGTGGGAATTTTGAAATTTACTGTTTTCAGGGGTCTTATATTGAGCTTAGATTGGATAGATTTCATTCTTAAGGTATTTTAGAAACTTAATAGGGAATTTTAGTGACATTCAATTAATTGCCAGGTATTGCAAGCTCAGAGTTGGAAGCGGGAACCATTTTGGCGACCCGCCCCGCCCCGTCCCGCGGCCCCCGGCCCGCAGTCAACTGATACCCGCAAGATACCCGCAAAATTTTTCTAATGTTATACGTTTACTATGCTGTTAAATAAGTTTAAAATGTCAATAATTAAAAATAACCTTTTATTTAAAGCTTCTAAACTGCTTTACCTAATAGGGTATTGAGATGTGTTACTGATATATGGAAATTAATCCAAATTGCTGAAGTTTGCCGAAAAAGTACCAAAAGTCGAAGCGTTTAAAACTGATATATTTAATTAGGGATGCACCTGGGCTTGGGTCCCGATGTCAGTTTCTTTATGAACAATCTGGGTGCGTTTTCAGTTTCAGAATTCAATTTAGAAACTGATAAAGTTGACAAAAACTAAAGCTTAATGAGCCATGGACATTAGTGAAGGAAGTTTGACCATGTGGCATTAAATAAGAATCACTAAACTTTTAAGATCATATCAGTCACTATTGACATTTGACACCATCTAATGGTTAATTGGCACTGTTACTGGCAAACTATTACAGTTAGGATAGTGAAGACCGCATGGCTCTGGCAAATACATATCACTAATTTGGTGCGAGCATTTTTAGTTTGAATCCTGGGAATTTAAAGTTTTAATTTATCGACTTCCACATACGTAACATTGCTTTAACAGCAATGTAATGAAAGCAAAAAATCGTTACAGCAAAGTAAATTTAACATTTTAAAATCAAAAACAAAAATAGAAAACACAAAATGTTTTAAGAATACAAGGACTAAGTCCTCTTCCTTATATTACTTCGTTTTTCAGCTGTAATGTCTTTTTATAACAATAAATGTTATACAAACCTAAAAATTTTCGGTGGTTAAAAATTTTCTCAGCCAAAAGTTTTCACTCTGCTTGATCCAGTTTATCCAGTAATACGGTTTTAACTGGATATCGGGTACCCGAAGCAGGACCCGGGTACCCGTCGGGTACCGGACTACCCGTGGCCATGCCTATCAGTTACATATGTCGTTCCAATGCATTCTAATAATACTTGAAGGTCGACAACGAAAAACCCTGAGCGAGGGACAATTTGAAATCGTTATCAATGGAGTGATAACGGTTTGTGGAAAAAGCGCATCAAGTCGTGCAAGTGTTTGTGTTTGGGGCAGCACGTACAGCACGACAGGCTAAAGAATGCACCAACTAATATAGCCATGGCTTTCCCTTAATACAGACGCCATTACAGATTACAAAGCTTTATATTCTTAACAGTTTACAGTATGCAGTTTACAGTCTACAGTCAGCATGCTATGGTTGCTGCATAAATGTACAGCACGATAACAGTGCTGCGACCGTTCACATCCTGTTCAGCGACCCCGCTAGCATTATACATCAATAAGTTGGCTGTTTTCTGTGGAGTATGGAATTATTTAAAAAAGGCCATTTGGCTGGACCAACTTTATAGTGCATTTGCCTAGTGCGCAAAATGTCGTGGGCTCGAGTCCCACCAGAGGTCCGAATTTTTCGGACCTTCGGTGGTACATTACCTTCTTCTTCTTTCTCATTTATAGCCGCGTAAAAGCTGCGACAGATATCAAAAGTCGTTCCTTTTATGACACGCTCCTCCTTCTAAGGTTTCTTATACAAAAACCGAGAGTCTCTAATAACTGATGTTGCACTTTAAATTACAGCTAATTTTGAGCCATGAAAGTTCATTTTTTGGATCTACCGATACAGCATATTAATAAAACTCCTCCAGCAAACAGGATGTGATTTAAGCAACTTTTGGAGCTTTTCCCAGATGTCCGGCTGTATTCGTGCCGCTCGGGCTCTTCTGACCGCTCGGGCTCATCGGGCCGTGAAGCGGGCCTCGGGATTCGAGCCGGGCTAGCCCGGCCTTAGGAGCTTGGTTGGCATGACCCCGAGCCCGCCCGAGAAATTTCTTAACGTGGCAACCCTACACTAGTGTGAACCAGGCTTTATTAAGAAATAACAACCACCCCTCCCTCCAATAGATAGCGGACTAGATCGTGGATATTTGTACTTTTTTTCAAAATCGGTACCCTAACGTATGACAGAGAAATTTTGAATTAATCGCAAATTATCATTCCTGCAATTGGATGCTACTTAAACCATATTTTCAACAAACAGTCGTGTCTTTACTTGCATAAACACTATAATATCACTCTAGCAAATATCATTAATACAGTTTGGACAAAAGACTATTTATATGCACAGAAAAATACAAGTTAACACACTTAAAATATACAGTTTTTTGCATATACAATAAGAATAAAACAACAATATTGGCACTTAAATAACACCGAATTGTAAGTCATGGCAGTCAGAGGCGGGGGATGGGGGAAAGCAAGGGAAAGGAAACTTTTGACACCCTCAGACATTGACGCGCGTCAGAGCGGAAAAAGGAAATGCGAAGGGAAATTGAAATGGGCTACGTAGAACTCATCAGCCGTACAGTATTCTCTATCCAAGACTTTGACTCAAAAACACTGGTATAGATGGCAGGATGCGGCCTATAGGAGCCACAGCTTTGTGAGGTCAAAATACCGGCAATGTACCAGGAACCCGACTCCAGACGGCGGCACATCAAAGGCGAGCCTTCGTCATTCTGAAAAAAAAGAAAAAACTACATGAAAATAACAATTAATGTACATGTGAACCCATTAATTCGAAAAGAAAAAATTCTTGTGTTAATACACATCTGACACCGCAATAGAGAAAGGTTCTACTGAAAGTCTGGCAGTTAAACCTTAAATCTTTTACATAAAAATCGTTAAGTTAGGAGAGGTGAGCCCAGAAAAAATGCTTAGGCTAAACCTACAAAACAGGGACCCCAGGCAGGATTGATGTTTCCGGCGCAGATCATCTTGGACGTGATCAGGCCGGGATAGTGATCCGTGGTGTTGCACTCTTCGCTCTTCCAGACGGCCACGTCCAAATCGTTCAGGGCTTGATTCACATAGTAGCCTAAAATCCCGAAAAAACACTAATACTGCAAATGCACAAAAGCAATAACAGAAGATACTGCTTGCTTTGTCTGAGTAACACTCTACTCACGCCAGTAAACTTCCGCAGGGTTCATGCTGTCGTTTAGGGCCCTCTTGAGCAAGTTATACGAGAAAAAACCCTCAAGCATTATCGCGTACAGGGTTAAAAGAGTTAAACTGTTCATTTAAGCTCGGTGTAACGTTGAGTCAAGTTAAGTTTAAATTTTTATTTCATCTCTTCTTAACTCGCTCATGAAAAAAGGCCCTTTGCTACACCAGGAACTCAAACAGGAAATTGTCATTCCTCCACTAATCCTCGCAAACCGTATAAATCAGAAATGCCAGGTTAGTGTTTCCGCAGTAACTTTAATACAGTATTTTTTGTGATTTTCCTAGAAAATTACCTCCAGGCATGACATAGCCCCAACCGGCGGTGGTGCACCAGGACCCGGATTCTGTTTCGGATTCCGGCAAACAGGAAGCGGCCAACAGGCCACCGGAATCCGTGAAATTATTCAGGACCAGCGGCTGACTGAGCTGAACCAGCATGAGATCGTTGTCCGCCAGAAGGGTTCGGAATTTGTAGGACGGATGAAGGATGAAACGACGGATCGTTCGAAGGATGACATTCGGATTTTCCGGTGTCGGTTGAGAACTTCCGGCGATGAATTTCCAGGCAAACTCGTGCGGATCCCTAAAAAGAATGGTATAACAAACTTATGTAAAAAATTTGAAACGTAAATAATTAATTTATAAAAATTAAATCAACTCTTTTCTAGCTTCTTTCGCATATACACAAGGCTAATTTTAGCTTCCCTAGCTCAGATGCCTTGAACCCTACCATTTTTAAACCTGCAGACTGCTAAGAACAAGCCGGGTTAAAGAAATCCTTTGATGAAAAGAGTTGGCTAATTTTAACTCTATTCTACTCTAGTCCAGTCTACTATACTCTACTCTACTTTAAACTACTCTTTCATAAAAAAAGTCGAGTAATTCAACTGCCGTTGGCTTACGTTCTTCGAACACAGAGTGCGGAAGTGATGATCCACTGCGGCGAAAGGATGGTCCCCGTACAGGCCCATCGTTTCTGCGGATGAAAAAGGACCCCGATACTGGGCCACTCATTCTGGGGGGCCACGGAGCCACCCACCATCCTTCGGGCACGTGACCACTTTCCCTCCTGATAATCCGGTTCCGGTTTCGGGGACCCGGAACCACACGAAACCGGTTCACACTCCACCTGGACCTGGGAACCGGATCCACAGTTCTGGACGGATGTGGATCTCAGGCGTTCCAGCAGTGTGATTTCCTGGGCGGGTGAAAAGTTGTTGAGTATCAAAGCGGTTGACTGTAGTTCCTGGAGGGGCAGATTTTGGTAGGAGAGTGATCTGGAATGGCCCAGGATCTGGCAGATCTGATCGCTCAAATCTCTGGACCAATTGTCGGAACAGACTGGGAGCAGGGGAGCGGTGAGACCGTTCATCCGGGCACGGACCACGTGGGTGTCAGGGTCCAGTTCGACTAAAACCAAAAAATAAAAATATTAAAACCTTCACATTAAATTGATTTTCGAAAATTCTTATGACCTAATGAATTCATCAATAGCTTATACCTGAAAATTTTGATGAGTATGTCGCAAAACTATATTTTAGTGGGCCTACAATCAAAGTCCGATTTCATTAACGATTATGGAGGTCGGGCAACTGCATTAATCTTTAATGCACATTTCAATTTCAATCGTACGTGCGTAGATCTAAAATAAATGAAAGAACGAACGAAACTAAGATTGTCACTACAGCACCTCCGACCCGAAAAATTCGGGCCTGAGGTGGGGATCGAACCCACAACCTTTGGCGATCTAGACCAACGCTCTACGGATTGAGCAACCCAGGCACAATCGAACCAAGCTTACGTTTGAATTCGTTCCCAAACTGCACTGACATTTTAGAAGACACTTTCTTTCGCGCCAGCCCACACAGTAGTTTAATCCGTTTAACCGTTTCAACTCTGAAATAAAGTACATACAGCAGTTCCATTCATCGGACCCGTCGTGACACTGTGGACTCCCATCGCAGACCATTCCGTCCGAGATGCAATCTCCACTCTCGCACCGGAAATCACCCTCAGGGCAATCTGAAATCAAAATAAAATTCAGCACTAAGCAACCTTAACATATCACTACACTAAAAACATAAAAATACAATTAAGTTGCTAACGTTAATGATGTTAGTTTCTTTTCAAGGCAAAAGAAAAAAGCATTCAACCAAAGCTGGAGATGTGGAGACAGTACTAAAAAGTAAAACGATTCTATTGCAAACATTAATCACGTGCGTTTGCCGGGAGCCTACGTACCACAATTTTGTTCATCGGCACCGTTGGAGCAATCGGGGACTCCGTTGCAGCGCCAGCTTCCCGGGATACACCATCCTTCGGGGCACATAAACTGGTCATCAAAACAGGATGAAGCTGAAATATTAAAAATCTATCTATACGGTTAATATCTTATATAATCTATGATAATAATAATAATAATAATAATTCGTTAATCTATATAAAACTTATCTATAACATAACATATAATATAATTATAATTATTAATATTAGTAATTAATTAATATTAATTAATTAATATTAATTAATATTATAATTATAACATAATATAGCAATAAAATCTTATTGTAATCTGTAAATCCTGAAACATCAAACCGTAGCTATATGTAGGTGGTTTTTCAAAACTGTATTGTGATTTCAACTGCGAATAGACATATATACAGTGAGTTGTTTTTAAGCATACAGAAATTGTGTTTAATGTTGCCTGTAGCCAGCTACAGTAACCTACAGCAATTGTATTCCTCCCGATGATCGGGACAGTCCACTTCACCGTCGCAGACCCACTCCTTGGGAATACAGTACCCGCTCGGACACTGGTACTCATAGCTTTGACACTTGAACTGATCTGAAATAAAGGGGAAAATCATAAATGAATACTGAACTGGTCAAAAAGAGTTGGTCGAAACTTCTGTGTAATATCTGAAATAACCGGTAAATCAAAGAGTAGATCCATGGGAAGACACAGAAATAATAAAACTACTACACCACAGGACTATCAGCTGAACTCCCATGTCAGGCTTATCAACCAGCTTTACACATCAACTCAGTTTCGATCCTTGCATTTTTACATTTACAAAAACTTTAATCTTTATTTTTTCCTTGACAAGAAGATTGACATGAAATCGAGTACGTAGTTGTTAAACCAACTGCTATTTTCTGTATGAAAATTAAATCAACATTTGAATGTTTTGAAAATAGCTTCCTACCACAATTTTGTTCATCTGAACTGTCCGCACATTCCGGGACACCGTTGCAGACTTTGGCCAGCGACAGGCAGTCTCCATTGGAACACTGGAAATTACCATAGCACTTGAGAATGTCTAAAATTAATAAAGTTAAATGTTAAGTGTAAAAATGTTAAAAGTTTGAGTAAAATTAACTAAATTAAAAGAAACTTTTTAAATCAAGAAAATTGTTTAACATGTGAAAAAGAAAAGATGTGTAATTCAAAATTTTTGTGGACAAAAGTTTCGAGTGAACTTAAAGTGCAGAACGTTTCCCTTTTGATAGGACTTGTGAAAAACTGTTTTTTTGCAAAGAAAACTGATTGAACGTGCGAAAGTCCATGAGAAAATGCATTAAATAACATATATATTAGTTTCAAAGTTTTGCGGATAAAAGTGCTAAATTTAGCTTTTTCTACCACAAAAGTCTTCATCCGAGCCATCCGAGCAGTCCTGTATTCCATCGCATCGCTCCCACTGATAGAGACAGGGGACTCGGCTGACACCGTTCTCGCATTTGAATTGATCTAAAATAGAACAGAAGGAAAATACAGTAACACACTGCTGCTGAGAAAAAGTGTCACTTTCAAACCAATACGGAATAGCTATGAGGGTTTTAATGTTATGTTTCAGGTTTGGAGGGAGGTGTGGCTTGTGTTCAGGGCAGTAGGGATATGATCAACTTATTGCGCTCTTGGTGGCTTAATCGGTAGAGTGTTGGCCTAGTTAGACGAAGTTCGCGGGTTCGATCCCCATCTCAGGCCCAAATCATTCGAGTCGAAGGCGCTGCAGCAGCAAATCTTAGTTTCGTTCGTTCTTGCATTAGTCTAGTTCTTGCATTTGCTTGCATCAGAAGAAAATAACAAGCATCCCGATAGCTTGCCTGTCTCTAAGAAAAGCAATGTGTTTTGCATCCCTACCTTCTTCACATTTGTAGTTCTCTGGATAGTAGGGCAGCCAGGTTTCCACAAAAGGCGTCGTAGTGGTACTCGTTTTGGCCAGCTTTGTTGTCGGCGCTGACGTTGTCGTTGTTCTTGCTGTTGTTCTTGCTGTTGTTGTTGCTATTGCTTTTGCAGTTGTAGTAGCAGTAGTAGTAGCAGTAGTAGTAGTAGTAGTAGTAGTAGTAGTAGCTGTAGTTGGTGCTTCAGTAGCAGTACTGCTACCGCTTGGTAGAGCACTTTCTGTAGCACTAAGGTCCTCTCTGTCGGTTAGGTGAGTGGTTTCCGGGAAAGTTCTGATGATCTGAGTTGGATACTGGATTCGAGCTTTGGTCGGGATGAAGTCTTCCACGCTCAGAATCAGGGCATCCGTTGTACCGAATCGGGAACTGGGCGGTTCTGAGCTGTAGTTGAGCATATAGTGAAAGGCTAGAACAAGAAAATACTAGAAATAGAATGGGAAACATTGTTAATAGCTAAAGTAGAAAACACTAAAACACAAATACGCACCGGGCACACTGGTCATTAATATCATCAAGAGTTCTTAAAAAACGAAGATCAAGACATGGACTCCCAAAGTTAGCCAAACCATTTTTTGCTATGGTTTCACTGACTCCGAGTGTCCACGTTTTGATATTCATTTTTCGGATTGTGGTATAATTGTATGCTTTGGGATCTGTGGACACCTATGGTTGTTTTGACTTTATTTGTCCAAGACAAGTACATAATGATAAGAGTATGACAGTAGACATGCTTTCTGTTATCAGCTCCAGGTACATGCTCTGAACGCTAACGGCCCCCCTCTTCGCAATAGCGTCTTTATTCGCCATTTCAAGCACCTGGACTGGATTGGTTTCCCACAAACTATCCAGTGTGGATGCTTCAAGACTCTAGCCGTTTCAAATAGAGGGGGTTCTTAGACTGACCTGTAATTCCGCCGACAATGAGAGCGATCAAGGCAATGACCAGAGCAATCAGAAGGCACAGGATCAACTTGCAATGACGCCAATCTTTGGGGCTTTCCACAGGATAGTTGAAGCCCAATTCCCTAAACAAGCAAACCTCATCATAAACAAGCAATTGCAAGTTAATCTTTCTTCTACCCACTCTTAATATCTCTCTATCTAGGACTAGGTCATCACTTTTTTGCTTATCTCACAGGGAGGTCAATCCCAAAAATATTTCTTAAAATACTATTAAGAAATTTGTAACTAAATACTGAACCCTCTCAAAGCACGGAATCTAGCAAAAATATAGGTATCAATAAAAGCATAGTGAAGTTAGCTCAAACGTGGAAATTTTTTTGTTTGTCTGCCTCCGTTTCTCACTCGCCACAAATGGAGGGATCTTGCAAATCTCTGAGTTTAAAATCTAACTCTAGCACCGCATATCTGCGCCTGCTGTGGCCTTTGGGCAATTTACCGAGCCTGTCAAGAAGAGGTGGTCGGTTGCCACTTATCCGGTGGAGCTACAACCACAGCAGAGTGGGCGTGATGTTCTGATAGCCTTGTAGAACACCTCGTTTGATGGTCAAGCATTCATGTGGCAGCACTCCCCTCCCCTTTCTCTCAAAAATATGTACGGTACGTTCTAAGCTGGCACTACCATTAACCGCAATACCGACTGGGTTGAGGTGGCTGTAAAAATATTAGGCTTTACCTACTGTGTAGATTGTTGCTCCATTTAGAGTTTACTTAAAAGTTGTGATTACAAATTACTGCATTCAAACAATAAGACAAGCGCCTAACAGGCATGACTTGAACTTGTAAAACATACAGTACAGTGCAGAAACGGTTTTGAAAGTTTAAAATTTCTGCTTTTTTCGCTTACTTGTTTTACAGTTACGTACGTATTCAGGAGAGTACACAGCTGTACAGCAGTTTCTAAAAACTTTCCCAAGTTACTACTTACTGTCTTAAACTTTCTCCAATATTTCACACAACCACATAGATATTGGCTGTGTAAAAATTGTCAAAGTTAGTGAGTGCCCTGTAGAAATGTGAAACTTTCTTAGAAAATTACCCCCACTTTAAAGTCTATTAAATTTACAACAAGGTGCAGTATTGCAGTCATAATTTGCTTTGAGTGGCACTCAGCGCTTTGACTCACCTGCAAGGTCAGATGTCCTCCTGAAAAAATGGACAGGGGGGGAGCCAGTATAACTTTTTTATTGCAAACCTTAGGTTTCAAAAAATAAACTTTAAAAATTTCATTTGTAATAATTTTTAAATTTTAACTTTATCAAGATTTCATCATAACAAAGACGATGGCCCATTAAGAAAGTTCTAAAAACATAATTTTCTCTGAGGCCTCAATCGCGTTTCATGGTTCATTGAACCGAATGCTAATTCCGGTACATTTATTCAATTCTGGTGAAGTAAATACAAATAAAGATCGAAAATGTTATTAAGTAGCGCGATAAGTTTTTAATAGTCTGGCGCACATCAATAAAACAAAATTTATGTTACAACAATTTAAAATTTTTAATTTTTAATATTATTATTAATATCCAAAACAAAAATTTCAAAAATTAATATATACATAATGACTAGATTATTCATATACGATTATTTGTATTTAGTAGGCTGTTGACCAGCCGATTAACTTGCAGACCAGTAGTACATACTTTCCGCTTTCGAGTGAAGTAAACGGTACTACCGTAATCCATTGTATACCTTCGAGCAGGGGGGGGGGGAAGGTTTCTGCAATCTGATTGGCTGTTGACGACCACCCTCAAATATTCTGTCAAACAAACATTTATTCTAGTCTGAGCAGTTCAACACAATAAAAACAAGAAGAGAAATAAACGGAAAAAAGTGTAAAAAGTAAACACTAACCTGAGTTTCTTAATCTGAGGCGAGTTCATAATAAAGTCATAGAACGGATCATAAAAGCTAGGACTCTCCGACAGCGAGGTTACAACGGGATTCTCTGAAGAACTGTTCTTGCCGGGGTCTGTACTAATTCTTAAATTCAGCTTATTTTTTCGTGATCCGCATATTTCGGCCGACTCTAAATTGTTTACTTTTCCATCACCAGCAGCATTGTTGTTATTTATAGTTCTGTTGTTGACAGTTGCAACATCATCCAAGCCGGTTCCATAGAGTCGATTAGTAACCCTCGTGACGATTGCATTTAAATTTTCGTACGTAATGTCATTTGAAAGAGAATAGGCGGAGGAGGGATTTGCATTCAGATTAAGCTCTACCGGGTCCAGCAGTAAACAGCTGCAATTGGAGCAGCACAATCCAGGGACCGTGTCCATAGTTCCCCGTTCCATAGCGGGGGGCGGTCTCTTGTAGCTCACAATGCGATGAGGACCCGCATGAATTGCCGGGTGTAAACCGGAAGGGACAGAATTTTCGGAGGGAGGATCGTTTTGTACAGGATTTGAGTAGGAATTTGACTGAGCAGCTAACAGATCAGGGACCGTCCTAAGCACGGGGGACCGTATCAAAGATTCATCAGAGTCTGTGGTGGGAGAGGGAAGATTTTCATAGCCATGATTCACATAGCCATCATCGTAGGAGGAAGTTGACGGGGTTGTCTGAAACAAAAAACATAAATTTTGAGCATAAAATATTCACAAAATCAGCTCAATCAGTATATTTTCTAAAAATCAGCTCAATCAGTATGTTTTCTACAGATGCTAAGTGGGGGGTGGGTTGTAAGAAATATATTATTTTTTGTTTTGTATGCATACACGGAGTTTATTTCGTGAAGTTAAATTTAGTTTGTAGGGAAAATTGTTGGATTAAATTGTCTAGTAAGCTTACAGAATAGCAAGAGACCATAATAAATTACTTATATCATAGAAGAAGAGTACGTCTCTAGAGGGCTTCTCTTCTTTGCATTGCGCCGACCACAATACGCGAATGGTGGGGGGTCGAAAAGTATACCCTCCGCATTTGATGGGGAGTAGCCAGAAGGGGTCCCCGTTTGGTGTGGGGTGGACAGAATGGGGTCCCCGTTTGGCGGGGGGGGGGTCGCCCAAGCAGGCTAAGATTAGCTCAATCTGATCGGCTGTAGCCGACCCCCCAATGGGGGCCCCTTTTGCCTACCCTCCCCAACCAAAGGGGGACCAATTTGGGAAATAAACAGAAACTACCGTAATCCTCTGTTCTGTCCGCCCAACAAACGGGGACCTCTTTTAGGCTAAACCCCCTTTACCAAACGGGGACCTCTTTTCGGCTACTCCCCTCCCCCCCACCAAACGGAGGGGGGTATGCTTCGCTGAACAGAGCGACCCCCCACCACATTCGCGTTATTGTGATTGGAGCACCGTTACGCAAGAAGAAAAGCCCTCTAGTGGTCTTCTATATATATATATATATATATATATATATATATATATATATATATATATATATATATATATATATATATATATATATATATATATAGTACAATTATGCAATCTTGGTAATAGAGAATCGAGTCTTTGCAAGCCATAAAACAAGCCATAAAAAGCAAAGCAACCAACAAACATTTTTCAGTTCTGATTGGTCCTCCCATGCAAACGAAAAAGCGTAAATTCATGAAGTCAAGCAATTTTAAACGTTTTTTTAATTCTGCGTCATTAATTAATACTCGTTCCATGTAATTACTAGGGCTTTTTCGCGAGTACCATGCTAGCGAGTAAAAACTGGACTGTTTAATTCTTTTAAAGCTGTTCGCGAAAAAGGATTGAAGTTTAACTCTTTTAACTCGTTTTACTCGCAGCGTAAAAAGACTCTAGTCTTCATCTTGACTGAATAAAGTTTTGCGAGTTTTAGGCACTTGGATGAAGGACTCAATTTCGCTAGCGTGAAGAAGACCTGTTTAAGGGTTCAAATTCTAACTAAGACCAAGGCTTGATTAGATTGGAGTGTGTTGTATACCGTTGGCTCATTCGACAGAACTCCAGTAAGGTTAATTATTAACCAAAAGTTGCAGAATCGATCCCCACGTAAAACCCTCGTTGTAGAAGCTGTATTGATTTAGGATTATTTAGTTTCTATCATATTATTCGAATCAGCTCAGTATAAGTCGGGCGTTGGAAACAATGAAACTTAGTTGAGAAAAATATTACAAATCTAAAGTTACCAGTAACTAGTAGTAACCAACTAAACTACTAAAGTACAGTACATACTAAACCTGTAAATAATACTAGTGTATAGCATGAGTTTGGATGACAGTTCTCAAACACTTATTAGTTAATAGATCATACGCAAATGCTTGCCATTTAAACAATCAATAACAAAGCCACAAAAATACAGCCAACAAAACTGTCAAATTACCATGGTAGTACGATGTAGTACAGGCGGATACAAAAGGGACTGTACTGTCGGGATCGCGTCAGGCAAGATCACAGGTATCGAATCGCCATTGGGAAGAATGATCAGCTGATCAGCGGCGCAAGAAAGTGAATCACTCTCCGTTTCACTCGAAATCTGCGAATCAGAAATGCCAGTCACCCCGTCCACATAATGAGCCTTATGGCGGGCCTTTAGACGACTATAACTATGCCAATGTTTCAACATCGAACTAAATTAGTCACTATTAGGCCTGGAAGGGAGTCCAAACAAGCAGTCGAAATTTTAAAATTTAAAATTGCATTTCAAGCCCGGGGCGTCCATTGTTTTCAGTTCAAACTCTGTACGCAATTCTAGGAGTTATGGAAACCGTAACTAACTGTACAGTAAACGTAAACCGCAGGGCGCAACAGAATTATAGTAATCTCAAAGTTTTGGACTTTCTCGAAAACACTTTTGACTCTCTCTGTATGACATTTCTTAGAATATAATAGCTCTATTGTGTCTTGCAGTCTTTTGCACTCAATGCTCAACTATTTACAGCGGGGGACAGCCCCATTAAAAGGAGATGTATAACCGAAATTTTTTCTTGGGAAAAAGTTGTCTTGGTATTTTCTATCACGTAGTCAAAATCAAAGTGTTAAAAAAGTGCGAAAACTACAGCATATAGAAAAACAGAAATTTCGTGCTTTTTCACAATTTAGCCTAAATTCTTTTCCACTTTCCCTCTCCAAAATTGAAGACATTTGTACATTATCTGAGAAAATTACTTTGACTGGAGGACAGTTATGCTGAATATTAGTTATCAAGGACAAAAATCTCCCATGGTTAACCCCATATACAGAGAGACCATCTGAAACTAACTCACCAAATAATAGGTTCATACTTAACTCAAACTTCTATCTTAACGTTCACCAAAATTACAGAGGGTGTCAGGAGTAAAACACTATTGAACGAAAATTTTAAGAAGACAAATTTTAAAATAATTTGATGACAAAACTAGTTTACAAATATAAAATCGAAACAATTTTACCATAAAATCTACGTAATTAAAGCTAACTAAGTAACCATTTTTAGCAACCTATAGGCACCCTCCAATGTCTTCGAAAATGACGGAGAAATTTTTATTTGCAGGCAAATTGCTATGTATGAGCAGTGAAAAAGATTTAGTGAGTGAGAGAGAGACGGTTTCTTCTTAGACTTAACTCAACCTCAGTGTATCTGGAGTTCACCTTGCCCCACCTTCGTGTCAATTTAAGTGCAGAAATGAGGTGGAAAATTGAGCCCAGAAAAGTCAATCAGATTACAAACGGTACAAAATTAGGAGTCGATACTAGACTACTCCCCAGGGTCTTTTGGATTTAAGAAGTCTGTCAGGGGGATTACAACCATTAATCCTCTTTTTGGGATTTACACATAACGAAATCAGAGGATAATAGTTCACTTTCCACTTTTCTCTTTTCTTTGGACAAATAGTCTCTTGCGCTTCCCCCCCCAGCCCTAACTTTTGATTTTTTGACCAATAACTTTGAAATTTGGTGTGGGTGCATACTAGAGGCTGGTGAATTCAAAAATTAAAAAATTTTAAAGTTTTTAAAAAATTTAAAATTTTAATTTGGTAAGGGGGGACCAAGGGGAACCAAAAAATTTTTTGAAAAAATTTTGCTGAAAACTTGCATACAGGGGTTCTCTGGGGCGCTAAGCACGAATCTGAAGTCCGTTTTTCGATTCAGCTTTTCGTTAGCTCAGGATAAGCTTACATCTTAAGCTTACAACTTTAGCTTATACTGAGCTAACGAAAAGCTGAATCGAAAAACGGATTTCAGATTCGTGCTTAGCGCCCCAGAAAACCCCTGCACGCAAGTTTTCAGCAAAATTTTTTCAAAAATTTGTTGGTTCCCCTTGGTACCCCCTTACCAAACTAAAATTTTAAATTTTTAAAAATTTTTTTAAAACTTTAAAATTTTTGAATTTTTGAATTCATCAGCCTCTAGTATGCACCCACACCAAATTTCAAAGTTATTGGTCAAAAAATCAAAAGATAGAGCTGGGGGGGGAAGCGCAAGAGACCCAAGAAATTAACTTTAATTCCCTTACAACACAAGAGCCTTGCATATAGTCGATTACATTTTCCCAAGGCCCAGAGTCCAATATATAAATCTAGCAAAAGTTTATGAAAGTAACCCTTTGACTGGTGAAAATTACCTTACCTATATCTAATGTTTCTTTTAATTTAAAACATGACCAATCGGGCTGAAACTTTTATAGGTATGTTTCTTCGATCATGCATAATCCTAAAATTCTTAGATTTCCCTAATTGAACTGCTACCAAAATGAGCCGAACCTAAACAGCTTAAAATGTCAGCTTAAGCTTAATCCGAACGAACAAAAAATTGAATCGCTCAATCTTTTCAGCGCTTTTTGGTTTCTCTTAGAGAAAAAAACAAATCGGAAAATCGAAAACGTGGTGTGAGTGAGATTTTAACTCAGCGTGGTCGAAACGATACCCATGGAAAATTTAAGCTCGAATGACTAAGCCTTAAAATATTTAGCACTGTGGGGGTCACTCTTATTAATAAGATCACACCTTACTATCCGGGTGTGCATAAAACACGGCCCCGGCCCCGGCCCGGTACATAAAACACGGCCCCGGCTCCGGCCCCGGCCCCGGCCCGGGTGCATAAAACACGGCCCCGGCCCCGGCCCCGGCCCCACATAAAACACGGCCCCATTACGGCCCCGTGCATAAAACACGGCCCCGTTACGGCCCCATACATAAAATACGGCCCCATCACGGCCCCATCAAAAATTATGTTTTTGACAACGGGATATAAATATAACCGATTCAGCATCTCCTAATCTAAAAAATGAATTATGTAAATGTTTAATTTTAGAGCTTGAAAAAATCGAAGTTAGAAATGAAAATATTTAATTTGAACCAGCTTTTTATTTTTGTATACTGGCAAACCTACAAATGACAAACTTTATGTGTAGAACGGTTTTTCGACTTTTGTAATTATTACAGAACCTAATGATAGAAATGTTTGGACACTAATAGTTTAAAAAAGGTAACAGTTTAAAATGAAATTTAATTTATAGTTACGAATTGCTTTCAATGAAATGCAGCTAGGCTTTAGTTGTGAAAAAGATCCATATAAACTACAATATGTATTTAAAAACATTTCATTTCAGAGCCACAAATTTAATTTTTTAAAATGTTACTTTTATTAGTGTCTAAATATTTCAGCCAGTATATATGTTTTATACTAGACACAAAATAACGATAAATTGTTCCACCCATAAAGTTTGTCATTATATATTAGGTTTAAACGTTTACCAACATACAAAAATTAAAAAGCTGGTTCAAATAAAATATTTTCATTTATGACTTCGATTTTTTCAAACTCTAAAATTAAACATTTACATAATTCATTTTTTAGATTAGGAGATGCTGAATCGGTTATATTTATATCCCGTTGTCAAAAACATAATTTTTGATGGGGCCGTGATGGGGCCGTGTTTTATGTATGGGGCCGTAACGGGGCCGTGTTTTATGTGGGGCCGGGGCCGGGGCCGGGGCCGTGTTTTATGCACCCGGGCCGGAGCCGGGGCCGTGTTTTATGTACCGGGCCGGGGCCGGAGCCGGGGCCGGGGCCGTGTTTTATGCACACCCTACTATCCACGGTGTTGAATCAAGGCGAGTTGACCGTTAAAATGTGAAAGTCTCATGCCACAAGCCAGGAGTGTGAAATGTAAAGTAAACGACCATTATTCTGTGGGTGGACCACGAAATTTGACACTGAGAAAATAGAGAATTTATTTACTTCTCTGCTTACAACAGCTTTAGTTGTTCAGGGACATTTAGCAAATATTGTTAAAAGCACACTAAGGATAGGCTACAAGTTTTTGACCTCAACTACAACGGAAAGCTCTTGACCTTCTAAATATTCAACATTTCTAAGATAGGTCTGAATTAATGAGTATGTGCAATACTGTAATGCATCTAAACGTTTAGAACTCATTTATATCAGACTCAAATATTTCAAACTAGGATAGGTGGGATTGAATTAATGCCGGCTTATGTTCCGAGGAGCAACGGATAAACGGACAAATAATACTCAAGTAAACTATCGCCCAGGTACGCTTTACCTCTTTCAAAACTTGACCAATTTAGATAAAATTTTGTGTGGGTGTATTCCAGGTCCAGCACACATCTGTCCACAAATTCAGGCTGGGGAAGTTTACTTTATCTACAAATTCTCCTTATGAATAAAACCATGAAAATTTAAATAGAGCACAATTATATATACGGTTAACCAAGTGAATGAACGAACGAATCTAACAGTGTCACTACAGCACCTCAAACCCAAAAAATTTGGAACAGTGGTGACCGAATCAACACACAACCTTCGGCGATTTACGCTCAGTAATTGAGCCACCCAAGCACAAGCGAACAAGCTTAAATTCGAAGTCGTTCCCAATCTGTAAGGACATTTTGGAGGACGGTACCAGCATTTTTAGTTAAGGGCTCCACACCGTTAGGGCCTTTCTGGTCTCTACGCAGTCCAAGTGCCAAAAGCGGACAAGAGACGGAGAGACGAACACGGATAGAAAATCTTTCCAATTTTACTTGGTATTTTTGTGTACTACTGATCCGTCTGCGTACACCTGCATTACGGCCTAACCAAGCATAAACCGCTAACACGCTTCTCGTTTTCACAGTTGGTGAAGAAATCTTAATCCTCAATTTTAAATCGGGCTAAAACCTAGCTGAACCAAAGAAGGGAGAAGAGGAATTAGAGGTGTAAGTGGCAGGAAAAGGGGTTATATAAACCAAAAAATAATTATATAATGGCTCGTAAGTCATCACTCGCGGTTGCGATGCATTATCATTCCAGAATCGGCAACAAACGGCTTATTGGAGCAAAGGACGATACGTAAAATTAAACAAGGTGCACAATACATATAAAACACATGTAGATGGGATTGTGGGTTACAATAGTCATAAGAGGTGTGGTAGTAATAAGTATACGAATTAGACGTAAGTTGTGTTGTTATATGATATGAATCAGAGTCTTTCGGCCCTAATCCCTTAGACTCTGACGAATGCAAGAACTAAGAAAGCAAATTGGTAAGATATAATAAAGACACTAGGGGTCAGAACTGAATGGAAACACATACGCCAGAGCGGGTAGGACCGGAATGAGTCATCGTCAGAGGGATCCAGTAGATAAAAATTGCAATTATGTTTTATAGAAGTCTTCTGTTTTTTGATTAGAAGGCAAAATCTACTACCTGATTCATTCCGATCACATCTTTAATTATTATTGTGTCTGAATTTAGGGTCTGTCAGTGCTGACAGAGAATTTAGGTTGAAAACTTAAGAGAATATTATGTATTGCCGGCTGTGCCGGGATTCCATATGCCGGCAACGCCGGGTTACACGGTGGCAAAGCCAGATTACATAAAAAGGCCGGCAATGCCGGGATTCCGATTAGGTGGATCAATTTGGTTTTTGGTTCGGATGTACTTTTATCAGTTGTTTAACGTAGTTCCATTTTTGGTTGTTTTTTATTTGGTTTAATTTGTATTTTCCACTGATATTTGTATCACTGTATATTGTGTTATATAGTACATCTTTTATAAACCTATTGGAATATCCTCTTATATGTAACATACTAGTAGCAGCCTGGGTGCATTGTAGTCTTTTTCGTTGTCACATATACAAGAGTATCTTATTATTTGGTTTTTGATTGTATTCTTTATAATGGTGTTAGAGATGTTGGAGGTAGCGGAGGGAAATTTATATGTAGTGGAAAATCATCCCGTTTATCATATAATTTTGTTACGAATTTACCGTTGGAAATTTTTATATTAAGATCTAGAACATTGGCTTCTTGATTGGAGGCGTTAATTTTATTTAGTTCTAGTTCCGGTGGGTACATATATTTAGATATTATGTTGAATATATCATTATCGTTAGTTAGAGTTATATCGTCTATTAATCGAAATGGATTTTTTAGATTTAATAGCGTATCTGTATCCTTGTTTCTTATAATATAGTTGTATTCCATATTGTGGAGTACCAAATTAGCAATGGAGGGGGCAGCATTGCTACCCATAGGTATCCCAATTATCTGTTTAAATATTTTATTACCACAGGTAAAGTATAGGTTGTCTAGAAGGAATTTAATGTGTTTGCATAATAGTTCAGAAGTTATGTCTTTGAATATTTTAGAGGTTCCCCATCTAACTTTAAGTTTAGTTTTATGCATTGGATATCTCATTGATTTTTTAATTAGTTCGTGTAAGTGATCATATATGGTATTATGGTGCAAGTTTGTATAAAGTGTCGTAAAGTCGTATGTATTAATGGTTTTTGCTGAATTTGTTTCATTTATTTTATTTATATTTGAAAGTAGCCTAGCTAAAGGCTTAGGCTGCCAGGAGCTCAGGGATTTCTTGCCGGAACCCCCTTCGTAAAATTTTTCAAATTTTTATTTATTTTTGTTTTAGTTTCGTTGGGGTTCCCCCGTAGTTCTTCGCGTTCAGCGCACGAATTTTTCCAATTTTCTTAGGTAGGTAAATCCCCCCTAGGGTCAAAAAAATCGGAAAAATTTTTCTCTAGGGTCTGGCTCTTTGTATACGTGTATAAACTGTGTACCTGGTTCTTCCCCACATTAGGCTCTAATACAGCATTTATTTTTGGGGTGAGTTAGTCTAAGGCTATTTTTGGGATTTGAGTTAGGAATTTTTACCAAAATTCGTATCTAATTAACAAATAATTTTGTTGTGATCATTTTTGTTTGTGTTGGTGATTTTGCTTGTCTAATCCCCTTCATTTTAGGTTAATTTTGGTAATTCTTTCTTTTTCAGGCCAAAAATAGTATTTCTTTGCTAGCTGCGAACCTCGAATTTTCTTAGTTTTTGAACCTGTATCTTTGTTATAACTATGTCGTATATTAACCATAATTTTTCGTATTTTTCTACTAATTTTATATGCCAATGACATTTGCTCATAATATGTACAGTGCTTTATTTGTGAGGAATCATTCCATACTGCCATATATATGTGTATGCTTTATATTGTCGAAAAACCCAGTGACGATTCTCGTCATATGAAAATACAACATTTTACCTAGGGAGGGTGGGGTTTTTCTTCCCATAGGACCTCCACCTAACGATGTGTATTTTCTATGGTTACTTTATTATTATGATTATTATTATCATAGGCAGTTTGCCTTGTTGAGCGACGGCCTGATAAACCCTAGCTCAGCTTGGTTTAACTTAAATTTAATTAATATTTTATCTGAAAGTTCAACTTCTTATCTTTGTTAACATTTATTAACACACTCGTTTGACTATACATCCAAAGAGGTAACCTCTTTCCCATGAGTTATCTTTGGAAAGACATCTGTATTTTCATATTAAGTTACTTACAATCCCAGTTTAATTAATACGGTTCTATTTTTAATACGTGTATTTTTGGGCCAAACAAATACTTATGCTTAATTTTTTGTCATAATTTGTGCTTTAATTTTTTGATTGTTGCTAGCGCTTCATAGTGCCTAGTATATGCTTATTCAACTGTAATATGTAGTATTTAATCACTTGTTTGTTTTCAACACTTATAGTTTGACTAGCTTAGTATCTAGAGCTTAAGACTGCAGTTGTTGACTCCAAAATCAAATGTCTCTCGTAAACGCCAAGATACGCATAAATATATATTTCTAACCGAAAAATCTCTCTCAAAAACCCTTCAAATACCAACCACTCAAAATCCCCTCCACCTCATGGTGAAAATTGCTAGTATCTCATCCTCTCCCCCTTCCCCCCTTTCCTCCCAACGATCAATCTTTTCAAAAATACCACTTTTTGACCAAAATCCCATCTAAAAACACTACTCCCAATAAATTTCGTGGCTAGACTTATATCCAGCAATGAATTTTAAACATTTCCTTATTTCAGCTGGTTTTCTATTACGCTGGTCAGGTAAATTACCAACTAAACCAAAACCCAAAAAATTATCATCCCCCCCTCCTCAACTTATGTTTTTTTATCACTTTGTGGATCTCGAATTCAAATATTTTTCGAAAAATCACTTCAAACCCACCTCCTATCAATCAAAAATTTTTCGTCACCTCTCCAAATCAAAATAAAATCTAAAAAAAATAACTACGCAATTTCAACCAACAACAAATAACTTCCAATTCCAAAAATCGTGTAATTAATCCTCGACAAAACGCACCCCACTTTTCACAAAATCTATCATTTCAAAAAAAACTTCTCGTTACAATATAAACAAATCTCTCTTTGGTCAATTAATCATTCTCTGTACTGTTGTACTTAATCAGCTCACGTACCATCCATTGCATGATCCTCTCGGAGTATGCAGCCCGGGAAGAACGATCAGTAAATCAACCTTCCGTCTGACGTGTACTAGCTAACCCGCTGGCTTCCTATATCATCATCACTACACGTTCAAGTCACGTGCCCCCCAACGGTATCGTTCCCCCCTCGGACTTGACTACGATGCAAATCTCACCGCTCGTAGTCCAACCCAACACTCGCTCCCTATCATCTTGTATATCTGTGACGTGTCGCTTCTATTCTACCTATCTCCCCTATTTATATATTCTTTTCTCCCTCGCTCTCCCCAACATTACGTTCTACCACCGTCAGCCGCTGTAACTAATCTATATATTTTTTGTTTGTGTGACTGAGGGTCATCCCAGTATATAGCATTGTTAAACTACTTATAACTTGTGTCTACCTTATAAAGTGTATTTAGTTAGGCTGAGTTTTACTGAGCTCCTGCTAGGTAGGTAGTCACATCTTGAGTGAGTGAGAGTGCGAGTCATCTCGCCCTTAGGATCGGATTATCTACTGCGTATATTGTCTGGCGAGGCTGTCCCGACCGTCTCCTGTAGTCGGTCTGTTATCCATCTGTGCCACGGTCTCCGCGTCCGTTACGTCAGGGCGTGGTAACGGTGTTAGTACGTAGGTTAAACTACTAGCCCCGCTACAAAGCCTAGTTAAAACCTAGCTAAACCAAAACCTAACTCAAACTGCAATACGCATGAAGATTGTACTCTTTAAAACCCATCAAACTTTTATTTGAATTATTAAATAAGAATGTAATGTACGTATATACATAAGTAATAAGATAAAAACTTCACAATTACAGACAGTGTAGATCAAGTATGCAAATTGCAGCAATACAGTTTCATGTTGATTGCATGTGAAAATATACAGCTTCTCTGTATTCAATATTCTTCAAAAAGATCGTCACAAAAATCGCGGGAGCAGCCTTCTACCAATGATCTCTCCCTCTTAAACTGTTCAACTGTTCAACACTGATCTACTTGCTTTATAATTTCGGCTTTTTGTAGGCAGACTCACTCTCCACTCCCGTTGCCTTTCGCTTTGAAATTATCTAAAATAAAAATAGTAAATCCAAATTCACAGAGACGAATTTCGGAGTAATAAATTAATAGTTAAGTCTGTCTGTACCTACTTACATAGTGTTCTGTACTGAGGGTTTTAGAGCGGTTGTCTGCATCGGCAGAATGGGGATGGAGGTTCACCAGCCACCTTTCACTATTTCATTGAACAACAGACAGGAAATTTCTAACAGCCCGAATAATGAAGTAGTTAACTCAAAAAGCGAAGCTAGCTAAGCGTTAAAATGACTTGAGCTCAAAAGAAACAAAAGCTATTACAGTTACACTGATAACTTTTAATCGATTATGTGCTAGCTAAGTCAAAATGGGCTGTCTTGTCCTTCTCGTTTTTCACTATTACACAAGAATAACGAAAACACGAACAAAAAATAGCTGAGGGGGAGAACTGCTTACAGCAGATATTTTTTGCCACTCTCTGTCCAGCTTTTGCTTTTCATCTCGTTCCAGTCGAATGCCTCCGACCTTCCTGGTTTTACGACCATCATTCATCTTAACACCGTACTGAAAGGCTGCCCTAAAATTAATCTAATTAATTAATCAATCTAAGCTATGGAAATAGACATTGATCTATCAGAAAAGGAGGCGTCAGCTGATAATTGCACAAAGAAGTTAGGCGCTGCAGCTGACGAATGAAAATTAATTAATGGGAAAAACTGAAAAACTAATTAATGGAAAAATGGGAAAACTACGTAATTAAGGAAAAATCAATTCAGCTTAATTAATAAACGTAGTCATTAGGTTCATAGTCATACTTTGGCATGGCTTCTCTCCGGCTCATATAGTCTTCATATTCCTGTTCCGTGTCAAAGTCCCAGCGCCGTACGGGTCCCTTCTTATTACCCTGAAACAACAGATACATATATCGACAATTACAGAACATTATTAATTACAGATTACTATGAGTACGAAAACCTGAACGGGAGGTCAAATTTCACTGACCCTTGTGAAAGCAAATTTGGGTACCCCTTGTACAATGTACACCTGGGGGAAGGGCAGGGAACAAATTAGTGGAATTTATTTATTTAAAAGAGAGCTAAAACATAAATGTGGCAGGAAAAAGAGGACTCTATGATAACACCATCATAGTATATCATAAGAATAGTCCAAAAGCTGTGAAAAATAAGAAAATTGCCACTATTGGAAAATGCAAGAAAACAGGGTTCATATTCTAACCAGATCCATCTTGGAATAATCAACTTCATCGTCCGAATCGTCGGCGGCATTGAACATCTCAACCTCTCTGAAACAACAAAAAAGAAAATAAACACAAACTGACAAAAAGCATTTTCAGACACAGCTTATATAGTGCAAAAATCCGTCATGTAAGAACAATATGTCCTAGAACAACAGAAGGACAGACAGAAAGAAAGTTAAAGATTAACAAATAGTAACTCTTGACTGTAATTATAGGATAAAGTGGGGGGAATGAGGGGGGGGTCTGCTGCCCCCCCCATCGGTAAAAAGGGAAAATCCCCTCCAGTAAGAAGAAAAGGTAGACTGACTGCCAGCTAAGTTTGACTACAAATTGTGCATTTTAAAGCCAATCTTTACCACTTTACATCAAAACACATTTTTCGACAACAGTTAAAAATTGTTAAAAATCACCAAACCGTACAGTCGCTTGCTATGCAAATATTTGTAAAAAAAAATATTGAACAGTTTGGCTCGTCTTGAGGAAGCAGCCCGCCCCCCCCCCGACATTTTGATAATTTTCAGGGATATACCGTCTTCGAAATCAAAATAGCCCCCCCCCACAATCTGACGCCAAGCTCAAGTATGAATACGTACATATAGTCTGCTACTAATAATTTATTCTACTGTAAACGACCGTTTCTATTAGTTGTTATACAACCTACCCAGGATAGCACTCCGCATAGCTGTAGGATGCCCCGCCGGCAGCGTCCAATCGAATCCCGTCTTGCCGTTTCTGGGCACTGGAGCTGGCCAGAATGGAGTCATGATCCCGCTTGAACACACAGCCCAGTCTACAACACGTACCCCCAAGACTCAGTATGTATAACAAAAAAAAAGACAAGACAGGACAAAAAAAGATCATGATAAACCCAAACAGTGTGGCAAGAAAAGTGAATATTAGTGAGAATGAAATGCAAAAAACTAAAGGCCACTACAGCCGCCGTAGCTGTGTTCTGTTGAAAAATGCAGACTACCAATGGGGATGCTTGAATCCCGCCCTTTTTGTTTCATAGTCGGACGCTCTATCGAGTTAAACTGAATTCAGAGACCCAACATCAACTAATAAAATCAACATGACCTAGTCAACATAACTATACGTATATACGTATGCAGGAGGACAAAAACACTGAGAAAAGGCTATTTCACTGAAGTGTTCATCTTTTTTCATTTCAGTACTTATTTTATTTCTTAAATTTAAATTTTTACAATTTATTTCACTTAATTTTAAAATTTTTATATTTATTTTATGGGTATATTATTTTGTACCCCATAGCCTTCTCCTCTTTCGTAAGGGCCTTAGGATTGACCCCGGACTCTTGCTGCTTCTGCAGGGACAGGTCAGCCGGCGCCCATCCTTTGGCCAGTCGGTCATCCATTTGCTGTTGCTGCTGTTTTGAGGATGTTACTGTCATCCGAGCGGACCCGGATCCGGTTCTGGTCCCCCCAGAGGAGCGATGATCCACAGGATCACGTGATCGCTGATCTCGCGGCTGAAACAACAAAACGTTGAGTGGAGCAGAGAACATACAAAAAGAACAAAATAAAACAGACTATACATACATAAAGGAAAAGCAAACATCAGCACTTAAATTAAATCAAATCAAGTCCAAATCCAATTGCGCGATGTCCTCTTTCAGGAAAGGCCTATTTTAGACGACTCTTAGTTGCACAGACATCGGCCCCGTTTCAAGATTTGTTGCCACTGAAGGAACATTAGGTACATACCTCATCAGAGGGTTTCTCAAAATAGGGTCCACGATGTTTCTCGAACCCACCACCCGGGCCGGAGCCAGACTTGGAGTCCGCCACTGGTCGACGACTCAGACTGGGCACATACTCTCCAACGTCATCATAAATTCTACAACAAAAATAAAAAGAAAACTAAAACAAAATATAACAAATACATAATATGTACGTATATAAGTATATATAATATTAATTTTCATTAAATACATAAGTATATGATTTTTCTTTTTCAGTGTAAATATATAATATTATATATCAAATAATGTATGTATTCATTCATATATATATATATATATATATATATATATATATATATATATATATATATATATACACTAGGTTAATGATTCTCAGTCAGGAGTAGGATTACTCGCCACAAAGCGTCGCGCCTCAGCTTTGCAACAAAACTTTAGGTCAAGCTTTGGCAGAAGTAGTAAATAATCTATTCAAAAATTCAATTCTATTATCAGACACTTTCTTCGTCTGATAAAAAACTAAAATCTAAATTTAAAAGTTTTAACTAACCGGTAAAGCTAGAAAACGTCCAGAAAAGAATGCATACTCACCCAGAGTCAGCTAAAGCACGATTTCTCAGTTCTTCCTTATCCTTCCCTGCAACAGAGAAATCCACAATCAAATAGCTTAACATACGACATATATATCATCTTTAACAACACAGCAATAAGCAATAAGCATATAATAAGTTAATTAATTATTTAATCAATCTAATTAAGTTTTAAAAATCTACGCTAACCTAATATTAACGAACAATCAGCACGAACAGCATCAGATACAGAAAAATCCAGTTATATAGTTCAATAATTAGTAAGGAGGGGGAGTTTACACGCACCCTTCTTCTTTTTTCGACCAAAATTATCAGTTCGCAAATAGGACAGAACTTGAGTCAATTTCTGAATGACAACATCATTTGGTGTAAGTCTGGTGGCGGACTGAAACAGAAATCAGACATACATACGTACAAGTACAAGTACAGTTCCTTCTGTTACAAACAAAATAAAATCAAATAAAAATATCTATATATACCCGTTCAAACATTGTTGAAATGCAAAGAAATCAGAAAGCAAGCTAACAGCACAATCTCGCACTCTCTCTCTCTCTCATAAGACAATAATTCAAAGTTCGTTTGAGGAAGGAGGAGTTGTACAACTTCTGAGAAATAAAGGATTACGTCAGGCCAGCCTGAGTTTTCCTATCTCCTTGCCATAATTCTAAAAAGTATCTACAATTCGTGTTAAAGAATCATAGGGGGGGGCCGACAACTCTTTTTTTGATTGCCAAGAGTGCACTAAACTCAGCTAATAGTGTCTTTTTGGAATTCACGGACCACCAGGACCTCCACCCTTGAGGACAGTGGCGTAGATAGGTCATTGCTTCGGGGGGGGCGGATTTTCGGCAAGTCGGGGGGGGGGTGTCCGGGGCCCGACCCCCCCCCCGAAATTGAGCAATTTTTTCCCTCGACTCACAATCAGCTTTCAATATTTCTATAAGTAAAATTAAGTTTTTCAGATTTTCACAAAAAACGGGTACAGCAGCTTTAATTCTTAATTAGTATATAAACTTGAGATTTTCTCAATTTTCACCAAAAAAGGCTTAATTATTAAAGCTGACATTTTTCTGATTTTCACCAAAAACTGCGAGAGAAACTTTATATAATTCTTTTAATATATACCAGTTGAAAATTTTTAACTTTCTAACTTTTTTGAAAGGAATTGCTTTTGAATCCCCACAAGTTGAGAATTTTTGATATTTCAGACATGAAAGCAGTTTTTCAAAGCACTTTTTATTTCAGATCAGCAAATACATAATCTGAGAGCTAGCATTGTATATACGCGTGGAAGCGCTGTGGAGAAACCAAACGTCGCGAAGAAATAGGACCCGCGGGGAGGGGCGGAGAACCTCGAAATTGCAGAATTTTTCATATTTACACTCCCTGAGGAATAATTTTGAGCACTTTCTTTATTAAGTGCCACATCTGCAAGACTAAAGACAGAAACATTTATTTTAGGAAAATGAAATAATCAATGTCAAGTTGTCATAGTAGTTAGCAATATGAGTAAGAACGCACAAACAGGATATGGGAGCGCTGCCCCCATTAGACAATTTTTAGAATTATTACGTTTTAAACCTATTTTTCCGGTAACTTTCGCACAAAATCGTTATCTACATTTGTCATCTACATCTACGTCATCTGTATTTGGCTCAGAGCGAGCGAATGTTTTGAAAAATTAAAGGGTTGAAATCTATATATAATATATTTCAGACTACTGTTCCAGCAAAACCTGGCGCAATATATATTATAGTAAAATTAGGTTACGTACCAACTTTTTATTTTCCTTTTCCGGGATTTATTTACTGGGAAGAAGTTAACACGAAATAGAAGTCCGACCGAAATTAAAGAAATAAAAATACACTCTTTCGTGCTAATTCATGAACTTTCCAGCTATACACGTAAAAACATATAAAGTTCCTATATTAGTAGTGCATGCGACCTCTGCCAGACTTGGTTCAAACACTTGCGGCTCATCAGTGGAGAAGTGTAGAACTAAGTTGTTTAGGATGGTTTGGAAAAAATCCTGTACAAAATAACAGAAAGATAGTTTCGCCGCCAGTCGCCTCAAAAAGTGTAATTAGTGTGAACTACAAATAATGTATATGTAATAAATAATACAAGAAAATAAGATAAATACAAAAACAGTTGTTAGATTGAACAATTACTTTGTTAGGTGAGTACGTATGATATATAGTCTTTGATACAATAAAAGAAAATACATGCGTAGATTAAAAGTCAGCTTTAGCATAAACATCTGGGGAAGTAAGTTATAATAGGACATATATATCCCTTCAGAAATTAGTTTAGAACATTTTCGTTAGAATAAATACTTTTGAAAACCGCTAACAAAACGTAAGAAAACGGACACTTTTGTATAATATTAGTCTCCAATTGGCTGTCAAACATAAAACATGAAATTCTAACAGAGGTAATATAACGGATTTTACTACTGTCTAGTTGAATGTTATTTCATTATTTCTTTCGTTTCGTTATTTCATTTTGTTAATACTTAAATGTTAATTCTAGGTGCTAAGACAGGAAAAAATACATTGATTACAAATTCTGAAGACAAGACAAAAACCGATTCTCATTCAACAATACAACACAACAATTCAATCTCAATTTTGGAAGAATCTGACATTTGAAGAAAAGACAAAAATCCGATTCGCATTCAACAATACATATACGTATACATTCCTTTAATTTTAGTACAATTTTTGTAGAATCTGAAAGATTTATAAGCCTGTTTGTAATTTATTTTGTAGTCATTATAAATATATGAAATATATTTGAATGACATGCAATACAGAACGGTTTCTAATTGAGGATCTTGAAGATAATATCATATATATGTACCATATTGTCACAAAATTTGATATCAAGTTAGATAAACATTAGCAGACATAAAACTTTATTACGACATATACGTATGTAGTAGGGACATTTAGTCATTTAGTACGACATAAGTCGTAAATCACTGAGTACGACTGAAAGTCGTAATTCGTAAGTATAGACGTTTAGTACGACTGAAAGTCGTAAAAGGGAAGGGGGTAGGATAGCATTAAACGAATTTTGTTCAGAATTAGGTTAAAAATGAGAGTGTATATGGAATGGTACGTAAATTTGAAAATCTAAATAAAAGCACTTTTAATTTATGAGAAAGGAAAAAAACTATTAAACTAGAATTATATCTCAAACATTGAGGTACGTTCAAACTCGTTAACTCTACTCTATTTAGAAAGAAAGATTGTTTATACGGCGATATAATTTCGGAAACATTTTAAAATAGAGCGCAACAGCGCTAGAGTGGTATGGAAAGGGACGAGAGTAATCACTCTACAAGTACCCTAACCAGTTCACTCAAACAAATTATAGTAAAATTAGGTTACGTACCAACTTTTTATTTTCCTTTTCCGGGATTTATTTACTGGGAAGAAGTTAACACGAAATAGAAGTCCGACCGAAATTAAAGAAATAAAAATACACTCTCTCGTGCTAATTCATGAACTTTCCAGCTATACACGTAAAAACATATAAAGTTCCTATATTAGTAGTGCATGCGACCTCTGCCAGACTTGGTTCAAACACTTGCGGCTCATCAGTGGAGAAGTGTAGAACTAAGTTGTTTAGGATGGTTTGGAAAAAATCCTGTACAAAATAACAGAAAGATAGTTTCGCCGCCAGTCGCCTCAAAAAGTGTAATTAGTGTGAACTACAAATAATGTATATGTAATAAATAATACAAGAAAATAAGATAAATACAAAAACAGTTGTTAGATTGAACAATTACTTTGTTAGGTGAGTACGTATGATATATAGTCTTTGATACAATAAAAGAAAATACATGCGTAGATTAAAAGTCAGCTTTAGCATAAACATCTGGGGAAGTAAGTTATAATAGGACATATATATCCCTTCAGAAATTAGTTTAGAACATTTTCGTTAGAATAAATACTTTTGAAAACCGCTAACAAAACGTAAGAAAACGGACACTTTTGTATAATATTAGTCTCCAATTGGCTGTCAAACATAAAACATGAAATTCTAACAGAGGTAATATAACGGATTTTACTACTGTCTAGTTGAATGTTATTTCATTATTTCTTTCGTTTCGTTATTTCATTTTGTTAATACTTAAATGTTAATTCTAGGTGCTAAGACAGGAAAAAATACATTGATTACAAATTCTGAAGACAAGACAAAAACCGATTCTCATTCAACAATACAACACAACAATTCAATCTCAATTTTGGAAGAATCTGACATTTGAAGAAAAGACAAAAATCCGATTCGCATTCAACAATACATATACGTATACATTCCTTTAATTTTAGTACAATTTTTGTAGAATCTGAAAGATTTATAAGCCTGTTTGTAATTTATTTTGTAGTCATTATAAATATATGAAATATATTTGAATGACATGCAATACAGAACGGTTTCTAATTGAGGATCTTGAAGATAATATCATATATATGTACCATATTGTCACAAAATTTGATATCAAGTTAGATAAACATTAGCAGACATAAAAACTTTATAACGACATATACGTATGTAGTAGGGACATTTAGTCATTTAGTACGACATAAGTCGTAAATCACTGAGTACGACTGAAAGTCGTAATTCGTAAGTATAGACGTTTAGTACGACTGAAAGTCGTAAAAGGGAAGGGGGTAGGATAGCATTAAACGAATTTTGTTCAGAATTAGGTTAAAAATGAGAGTGTATATGGAATGGTACGTAAGTTTGAAAATCTAAATAAAAGCACTTTTAATTTATGAGAAAGGAAAAACTATTAATCTAGAATTATATCTCAAACATTGAGGTACGTTCAAACTCGTTAACTCTACTCTATCTAGAAAGAAAGATTGTTTATACGGCGATATAATTTCGTAAACATTTTAAAAAAAGAGCGCAACAGCGCTAGAGTGGTATGGAAAGGGACGAGAGTAATCACTCTACAAGTACCCTAACCAGTTCACTCAAACAAATATAGTAAAATTAGGTTACGTACCAACTTTTTATTTTCCTTTTCCGGGATTTATTTACTGGGAAGAAGTTAACACGAAATAGAAGTCCGACCGAAATTAAAGAAATAAAAATACACTCTCTCGTGCTAATTCATGAACTTTCCAGCTATACACGTAAAAACATATAAAGTTCCTATATTAGTAGTGCATGCGACCTCTGCCAGACTTGGTTCAAACACTTGCGGCTCATCAGTGGAGAAGTGTAGAACTAAGTTGTTTAGGATGTTTAGGATATATATGTTAAGCTCGCGCTGCGCGCGAGCTTAAAAATTTTTTCCACTGGCAAAATTTCCAGGGGGGCAAAGGTGCTTCGGGGGGGGGCGCCCGCCCGGGCGCCCCCCCTTATCTACGCCAATGCTTGAGGATATGGGGTTAGGCTAGGGCAGTTATCTAATCACTGTCTCAAACAAGCCCTTGAAAGGTATCACAGTCAATCCGGATAAGATATATCCTCCACACACAACCAGCTTAAAGTAAAATATCAACCAGTCAAAATAAACAGCAACTGCAAATAAACCGGTGTAAATAAAACCAAACCCAAAGGGGCAATCCTCTATCTGCTACAACTTATGTACGTAGATTTATGCTTAAACATAAGGTACAGCTAAACACTGGGGGAGCTGCATACTTGGGGCTTGTTGACACTAATATCTACCTTGCGTGCCAACGGCCAATTTACCATACTTATGTACATACATACATACCGTCCAAAACGTTTTTATGAAATTAAAGCATATCTGAGATAAGCATAGCCTTGCTTCGAAGCAGTTCTTTTTTATTACAGAATAGTTAAGGTAAAGCTTCCTTTCTTCATACGTTACTTACAGTTACTTATGAATTACAAATTATATAGATAATATTATATATACGCATACGTATATATGTCGCAGTCTAAAAGCATTTTCCGTCTAATTGCAATTAGACGGAGAATTTCAGTCTAATTGCAATTGGGCTAGTCTAATAGCATGAGACTGAGCAAAATGCTGTTAGACTGAAAATTTTCAGTCTAATTGCAATTAGACGTACCATTGTTCGTCTAATTGCAATTGGGCGAACAGTGTCTCGTCTAATTGCATTTTGATATAAAATGTTTTGTTTAATGCATAAGAACAGCGCTTCACTGTAATTGTATGCGGAGAAAGGCACAGAAAGTCGAAAAGATATTATCATTAAGAATAGCTTTGAAATCGTAGTAGAATTACTTTTCGTTAGACATTGAAAACTTGAAGACTAAAGGATTTAAAGGATACTCCAAAGGATTTTGAAAACATAGTAGAAATTAGCTACAATTTATTAGAATTTGAAGACTTTCAAAAGCTTAAAATTTCCAAATTTTGACAGTCGAACTAATATTTGGATCTCAAGTTTTTATACAATTTTTTACAATATTTTTTATACTACACGAACATTTTTATTATTGCATAGAAACCCTCAAAGTAAAAATGGGTTAAAATAAAAAAGTAAAACTATATAACATTCTTTCAAAACCTAAATTATATTTCAAAAGTAAATTATATATAAATGTGTGCACTAAAGTATTCAGGTTTTTAATGTCTAAACGAAAAGTAATTCTACTATGATTTCAAAGCTATTCTTAATGATAATATCTTTTCGACTTTCTGTGCCTTTCTCCGCATACAATTACAGTGAAGCGCTGTTCTTATGCATTAAACAAAACATTTTATATCAAAATGCAATTAGACGAGACACTGTTCGCCCAATTGCAATTAGACGAACAATGGTACGTCTAATTGCAATTAGACTGGAAATTTTCAGTCTAACAA
>JASAND010017547.1:0-29775 GCA_030248195.1 Trissonchulus latispiculum | reverse complement strand
TTTCCGCTACCCACGAACCATGACATTTCTTTAAACTTCTTTAAGGCGTAACTTATAAGTTGTAACCCCACCGGTTAAGCAGATCGGTTAAAGTACAAAACACAAAAAAGTAAAGTAACATGCAAAAATAAAAATTATGCAATATTTTTGCTTTTATTTTTTTCTGTGTAGTATTCTAACTTTTTCTTCGTATCAGTGAGTTTTGCTTTGTTTCATTGCTTTATCATTCACTCATTTATCTATATAGATCAAATTGTTCATCATTAATCCCGGTTCATACTTGTCCCTTTGTCAGTCCGCTTGACCGTAGACCAGTTAAAATAAATTCCACACCCTTTGTAGGTAAAGAGTTGTCCGCTTATCAGCTCAGCAAAGTTGAACAGTGTTGAATATTTTCTTACGCTCAAACGCTCAAAAGGACGGTGAAATGGACAACAAACGGACAAGTATGAAAGAGGGCTTTGCTGCTTTGTCACATTTTTGCATTTTCTGTCCTAATTAATTAATTAATTAATTAATTAGTTAATTATGAGAAAAGTTCCCTAGAAAAAGCGGATCCCAAACCTGTATCCGTGCCGCCCACAACTTCGGAATCGGTTCTCGGTCCTCCTTTTCCATCAGTTCTCTTCTGTGCACTGAAAACAGCAATAACAACAGCAACAACAACAGCAACAACAACAGCAACAACAACAGCAACCACAAAAAAAAAAAAAAAAAAAACCATACCAGCAATGAGAGCAACGAAGGTGATGAGGTCGAAGGTCGTCGAGCTCCGTTGCTGAGTCTGGGAGCTCCCAGGAGCCTCGTCGGAGCGCCTCCTCCCCTCTCCAGCCACCCCTCCTCTCTCCCACCATCCTCTCTTTCACCGCCGCTGACTTCACTGGCTCCTCTGTGCCACAGCTACAGGTACAAATCCTACATACGTTCCTTCTTACTTTATTTATATATATATATATATATATATATATATACCCCCCCCCCCCCCCCCCCCCCCCCCCCCCCCAAAAAAAAAAAAAAAAAATTTATATCATATATATATATATATTATATATATATAATAATATATATATATATATATATATATATATATATATATAATGTGTGTGTGAAATGAATATTGTGTATTTGTGTTTTTTTCCCCCCCCCCCCCCCCCCCCGTTGCAAATTTTTTTTAAAAAAAAAAAAATTTTTTTTTTAAAAAAAAAAAAAAATTGTGTATAAAGATGATGATTTGAAAATGCTAGGTATATTGGGATGACTTTGTAGACTCATTTTGGGGGCAGAATTTGAACAAAACCTGCAGCATCACAGTACTGCAGAAACCATGCAGGAGCAATCGGAGAATTCCGACTTACCAGCTTATACAACTTACTTACTTAAAGTTTATTTATTTAGAATTATTGACTGCTGTTATTAATCAGCGCTTAATGTGAACTCCGAAAGTTTGTTTCCGGGTCATTCACCTTTTCATAAATTTAGCTGAGTGGTAGCGTATTCTGCTAAATTTAAAACTCTGCGATTTCAACCCCGTCCTGGACACTTTTCTTCACATCTTTCAATTCTGGTTTCAATCCTTCAAGCTATTTTTATTCTTAGCTTGTTCCTGGTTTAAGTCTTAGTTTGTTTCAATCACCGAAACTGAAATCGAAATTATTTTGAGAGGAGGCTTGAAACTGAAACTGAAACTACTTTCAATCGACGACGATTGAATTCTGAAACTATTTTAGTCCGCTGACTGAAACTACCAATTTACCAACTGCCACAACACGGGAATCACTCGGAAGCTGTTGGCGAGTTGAACAATGTTTTTCATGGAGCCAATGTCTGAAAATGGACAAATTTTTGGAATTTTTGAAAGTGGATTTTTACTAAAGCTATATAGGTTTTCGTAAATTCTACGAGTCCGCGCACTAGTGCGAGTTCATTTAGGTATTAGCTGAAACGATGCTCTCATTTGGGGTATTGAAAACTATTTTTAAAATCCGGAAAATCCGGTTTTTGCATGTTTCCGGACTTGAGTGCATCTCCAAGAGTTCGTTCTAATACAAAAGCTGATAATCTCGTTAAGAGCTTTCGAATGATACCCGTGATCAACCAGTTCGTAGAATTTTAAAAATCAGGGAAATCTGAAAGTCAGAAAATTCAGAAATTGGGTGCATTTTCATGAAAAGCTGACTAGAGCAAAGATATGCAGCTACATAGACCAGCTGGACCTGATCGCGAAAACAAGTTTTTATTGTAAAAAAAATTGAACGAAAAACTAAATATTTAGATTTTCTGTAAGTGAATCCGGGAATTTCAGAATTTTTTGATTTTCGAAATCTCAGATTCCTGACGATTCTTGAATATATACTTTGTTCGGGTTTACTCCAAGGGTTAATATGCTGTAAACGGTCAAAATTTGTGTACACATTTTTATTCCTGTACTTTAGTTTCACGCTCCTCAAAACTTGAAGATATCAAAGGATTGAGTTGCTATTTTGTCAATATTATGCAGAATGGTGATAATGGTCAAAATGAAATATGAATACGGAAGCTGGTCATACAATTGGTCATAAATAAATAACTAAATAAATAAATAAAATTGGTTATAAAATTAGTGGTCATAAAATCATACTTCATAGTAAATCTGAAGACAAAATACTCCCAGTTTGAACAGAAACTGAAACTAAAACTCAGACGATATATAAACTAAGACAACTGACACTGGAATTATTTTGAACTGCCTGTGCCGGCCGACTGAAACTGAAACTGAAACTGAAACTGAAGCTGAAACTCGCCATCTCAAACAACACTACCTATTCTTGCTAATCCCTGTTTAGGTGTCCCTGGCTGGCCTGCCGGATTCCGGTGTGAACGGTTCTCCTGGAACTCTGCAATATCGGCCACGCCTACGCAGCCAATCAGATTGGACGCCCGTCCTTCGTTGGACTCCCTCCCTGGCTGGTGGGACAGGGACCCTCCACCTCCTTTCAAATGGACAAAACCTTCTTGTTGGCTGCTGCACATCCAGGTATGGATGCAGCTTTGTAGCAGCTTTCTGTCCGAGGCAGATGATAAAAAATTCCCTCCTGGACAATGGAAAATATTATTATAATTTATGATATATGATATATGATTTATGATTATTATTATGATTTTGATCGATTTTACTGGTTGTGAATTTGCGCGTTGTGAATGCTACGGAACCGTTGAATTTTCACGCCATTGTAACAATCATAATTTTCAAATTTGCCTTACAAGTCTGAAATTCGTGGAGAATTTCTAGAAGCCCCTAAAGAACTTTTGGTGATAGTAGCTCACGCGGGCACCTACAGACTTGGAACATCAAATTTTATTTCTTGCGAAAGGGACTAATCAAGTTACTCCTTTGGAGCACTATTATAGTTAGTGTATGCAAAACCACTTTATAATCTTATTTGAAATGTAATTTCAAGGATTTTGAAATTAAAGTTGGTATTTTGGAGAGATTCACGGTTGTGTTACTTTAACAGTAATCAACAGAAATTATTAACAATGATTAGCCAAATAGGTTTCCTTTTTTCAACAGGCTTAATTTCAAATAAGTTAAATTCTAGAAAATTGTACAAATATATACTTTTGCTATAATCGTAAAGAAATGGTAGTCAAAACAGAAAAATGAAAAACGTTTGGATTTTTTTGCGCCCAGCCCCTTTCCTCTTGATTTTTGTGACCAAAATCTTCGAAATTTTATGTATGGATGCATACTTGAGGCTGACGAATTCAAATATTAAAAAAAATTTTCAATTTCCAAAAAAATTAATTAAAAATTTAAAATTTTAGTTCTGGTAAGGGGGAGAGGGAACCAAGGAAACCGACAAATTTTTTTTGAGAATTTTGCTGAAAACTTGCATACAAGGGTTTTCAGGGGTGAATGTTTTTTTGTTTTTTGCGCACGAATCTGAAATACATTTTCGATTCCAGCTTTTCGTTAGCTCAACATAAGCTAAAGCTGTAAGCTTAACATAAACCTAAAAATAACGAAAACGAAAAATATAAACTTAACGAAAAGCTGAATCGAAAAACGGATTTCGATTCATGCTCAGCGCCCCCGAAAACCCCTGTATGCAAGTTTTCAACAAAATTTTTTCAAAAAATTTTTTTCGGTTCCCTAAGTCCACCCCTTACCAAACTAAAATTTAGAATTTTTCAAAATTTTTTAAAATTTAAAGTTTTTAATTTTTAAATTCGTCAGTCTCCAGTATGCACCCATAAAAATATCTAAGTTATTGGTCAAAAAATCAAAAGTTTGGGCTGGAGGGGGGAAAGCGCAAAGGATCCAAACTTTTATCGTTTCCTTATCTTTATATAGCTTTATATAGGTTTATATAGGTTTTATATAGGATTTATATTTTATCGCTCGGTAGGAATGCACAAAAGGCAAGTTCAACTGTAAGTGGTTATTGGAATCCAGCTGTAGAAAATGTTTCCTATGGTTCGTTTTTTGCTGAAGTTTCGGTTTCTATTTCCATTGCTCTATGCTGACCAGCCCCGGTTTTAAAATAATTCCTTTTATCTTATTTTCTACGAATTTAACAACTAACAATAGGCCCGGTAAACGAAATAAACACCGAAATTTATCGACATAAATTCTCACAAACTCGGTGTCTTTACATCTTCTTAGTCTTTTTGCAACAAAAGAGCACATCTTTATTTGCACGAACGCTGAGCACATAATTGGGAGGTTAATGTCTTTTGTACTACAGAAAGTCTTGAAGGCGCCTCACTGTCTGCCAAGACTTGGATGGTAGTTTAAATTCCCACAGCAGTTACAGCTACATCCTATCGTGTTACTGTATAACCGCTTGAGTTAGACTCCAAGGGTATTAATTAATATCTGTATTTCCATCAGGGCGTAGAGGGGGCCTGCAAAACAGATTTTGTAAATAAATAATGCATAAATCTTTTCTTGAAGAAATGCTTGAAAAACTGGGGCATCGAAAACTGTTTTCAAATGAACAGATAGTTAATCAGCATATTTGTTGACGTAAACTTTTGACAGAATACGTGGGTCCCCACCTTTATTCATTGGGAGTCCATAAACACTTAAATACTAAGGCCAATCCCTTGTTAGAAATCCGCGGATTTGCCGGAACAATTTGTATAAATAGAAAAATTAGAATGTCTTTATCTGAACGGATTATAGTTCTGATTAATTGTCAGGTGTGTCTGATTGACAATATTTTACAGAAAATAGTTTGCAAACAAATGCGGAAAATATTGGGTTGAGAGATCATGGTGATAGGAAGGAAAAATTTTCTGTGCATGAATAAAATTCACAGTACAAACAAGTTATAAATTTGGGTTTTCCCACTCTAGCCCTCAGTACTGAAATTTTTAAAATTTGACCGAACGAGGTAAGGTATAGCTTAGCTAAGCTTTTGCCCACGCATTTTTTCCGATTTCACTTAAGGTGCTGGTTTCCTTTTGTGCAGTGCTTTTTTAGTAATTTTTTGAACCGCTATAACTTTCGCAATTTCGGGAGTTGGAAAGAGCTTTATACATCGTTTTAAAGCTTATTCTCTGTACATTCACATGAGCTTACGAAACTGGCAAAAGTAGCAAAAAAATTGCAGTAATTTTTTGACATACTGACATCTAACATGAAGAATGTAGACCAAAAATCTTTGAACATCGATTTCTCAGAACTGAAGAATCGGCCAAAAGTTCTTTATGTGTCACGATATGAAGGACATATGGGCCGAGGGACGTTTTTTTGGATTTGGCTCAACAAGTCTCAATACTCCAGAAAATCCGGCAAATGTGCGATGACACGAAATTTCGCAACTTCGCATTGAGTTTTCTTGCTACTCGATACGTTTTAGCCCAAACCAAGAAAAACGTCCCTCCGCAGAAGTGCGAATTTCAGATTCTGCCAAAAATTTCCGGAATCCGTCGAGTAGTTTTTGAGAAATCGATGTTCGAAACAAAATAATCGCAGTTTTGCCAAAATGGTTTTTCGGCCAAATCTCCAGCTGAAAGCAATAAATTCCGGCTACTAGGCATTCATAAAATGTGCATTTCGACGCTGTATCGATTGAGTATAAATAAGCCAACTTTGTCCTTAACATGTGGCAGTAATTTTGAAAAAATTGATTTCCTCAAAAATGGCCATTTTTTGACCCTAAAAACAGTTTTTTGCTTATACCGACTTAACCACTGGAGACAGCTCAAAAGTTGTAAGAGCAAAAATGTTCGTTTTCGTGTCCTCTTTCCAGCCATAGCAACCAATCCCGTGTCTTGTCTACTTACTGGGAGCCTAAGGCGAAAAACCAAAACTTTCTCATCTTTTGGCCGAAAAAGACGGGACTGGTCCCAGAATGTTAAAGAGCACGGAAATAGGTTATTTCGTAAGTTTTAGCCATTTACGTAAAGGATTAAAGCCGTATGAGTCAAAAATACCCGAAAGGAAACCAGTACCTTAAGGAGGGTCCATTTTTTGGTCATTTTTCGACTTTCTCCGATGTCGCTCATTTTTACATATTTCATAGTCCAAACTGTATATTTTAACGAGTTTTTGAAATTAAAGTCGTAAGTCTTACCGTTGTTGAGTAATTTGACCTCAAAGTTGAGATTTCATGTGTTAATCATAGGAAATGTGAAAAGTTGACACTTTTTCACGTGCGCCAGAGAAATCTCGCGAATGGCAAAATGGATCCGCCCAAACGTTATATCATATTTTTGCCATGTTTCCAAGCTGTGATTTGTAGGAATCAGAATTTTGATTTAGGTCTTTAAAAAATTTTAATGAATTTTTGAAATATTAAAATTTGGCACCAAATTTAACAGACATCAAATTTTAATACTTCAAAAATTAATTAAAAATTTTAAAGGCCTAAATAAAAATTCTGATTCCTACAAATCACAGTTCGGAAACATGGCAAAAATATGATATAACCTTTGGGCGGATCCATTTTGCCATTCGCGAGATTTCTCTGGCGCACGTGAAAAAGTGTCAACTTTTAACATTTCCTATGATTTAAACACATGAAATCTCAAGTTTGAGGTCAAATTACTCAACAACGGTAAGACTTACGACTTTAATTGCAAAAACTCGTAAAAATATACAGTTTGGACTATGAAATTTGTAAAAATGAGCGATATCGGAAAAAGTCGAAAAAATGACCAAAAAATGGACCCCCCTTAAGTAGATTTTACGATTCGCAGGGCAGGGCTAAGGGGAACCGAAAAACTATTTGTCAGCCATTTTGCTGAAAACCTGTAAGTTGCAGGACACCAATCTGAAGTCCGCTTTTCAATTCAGCTTTTCGTTACGAAGCTAATAGCTTGATATGAGTCTATGTTGTAAGCTTTAAAGCACATACTATCTTATCTCAATCAATCTAAATAATATATATACATAGTATTTGTTTCATGTTTTCGGAAGTTGCAAACGGTCAATGTATTTTTGTTTCAGGCTTCAGCCTAGGCAGCTCTCTCTGGCCGTCCAGCTCCGTTTCCGTGACAACGGATCCCCTTCACGCCATCGTGGGAGGATCCAGTAATACCAGCAAATCCTATCGAAGACGAAAAGCTCGAACGGTTTTTTCCGATCAACAACTACAGGGCCTAGAGAAGCGATTTGACGGCCAAAAATATCTGTCCACTCCCGAACGAATCGAGCTGGCTGCAGCCCTCAATTTGTCGGAAACGCAGGTACTTGAAGAATAATTTAGGAACTTTGGAAATTCTGTGAATTCTGTAAGCATAACTGTATACTTAATCAGTGCACGGAGTGTCTGAGGTGTGCGTTGAAAGTGGTACACATTGGATTTGATTTCGTGTGTTAACTCATTCCACTAAAACAGGCTGTGGCTCAGTTGGTTAGAGCGTCTATGCATTAAGCGGGAGACCGCGGGTTCGAGCAACGAAAAGTGCTAGGTCTTTTGGTACTTGGTGGTGTGCAACTTTCTTTAATTTTTTGAGTGGAACCTCCTGTGCTCGGAAAGATTAAACTTGCCCCTAACTCGTTTAACTAGCTACATTAGAAATGATCTTCTGAAATATTCAATAGATCGCTACTGATCGGTTGACTTATCGCTAAACGCCCACACCAGCGGAATATTGCCCCTTTAAGGGAGGCATACTTGTTTCACTTTTCAGCTGTTTCTACATACTATTACTCATTTTTTAATGTTTATGTTTTCTACTTCCTTTGTTTCAGGTTAAGACATGGTTCCAGAATCGACGAATGAAGCACAAAAAGTTGATCAAGAAGCACAAAGATCACGATTCTGGTGAACTCATTACTCCGGTTTTTGTGGACCCCTCCTCAAATTAAATCCATTGGAAAATTGATACTAAACTTTTAAGTTCTAACCAAAGACACCCACTGTGTTAGAAGTCTGTATTACCATTGCCATTTTTGTATTTAATTTTGTATATTGTTGTATATGCCACGTTCCAAACCCGAAATCGCACAAAACTAGTTCTCTGAGAGGCTGAAACCTCACAAAACCCGTTCTTTGATGCCATTTATCACAAAACTAGTTTTGAGAGGCCACTTTCCTCACAAAACCCGAAATAATTGCATGCTTTATTGTTTTATTGCTATTTAAAACTTGCTGCATGTCTTATGTAGAATTCCAAGACTTCCGGATTTTCAGTGAAAGTTAAGTTCTGTACTCTTTTTCCAAAATTTAAAATATGGCGAAATCAATAAGTTTTCAATTTTTGAAGACCGCAGGATTGGAGACATTGAGAACACCACAGGTCCGATTTTGAAAAACTCGGAACTTTTGAAATTTTTAATTTTACGCTATTTTTTAATTAAGTAAATTTTAGTTCTGTGATGTGTAAATATTAAATATTCTAAAAATTAAAAAAAATTAAAATCAAATATGCAAAACCTGGAAAACAACAAATTTAATTCAATTTTCATTTAATTAATTATTTTAATTAAAATTAAATTTAACTTTAAGTCTCCAAGCATTTAAAACTTTTATTAATTTTCACTTTTTTTAAATTTAGAGAAGAGTACATAACTTACCTTAAAATTAAATTAACGAAATTTGTTGTTGATCAGCTTTCACTGAAAATTCGGAAGTCCTGGAATTATAAGACATGCAACAACTTTTAAATAGCAATATAATATAAAGTATGCAATCATTTCGCGTTTTGTGAGGAAAGTGGCATCACAGAACGGGATTTGTGAGGTTAGAGCCTCACAGAACTAGTTTTGTGCGATTTCGGGTTTGGAACGTGACATATATAATTGGTGTGACAGTTTTATTCAAATGTTCTTTTGCAAAATCTAGCTTTTGCATTGGCTACCGTTCCAAAAGTGTGCCGAAGTCGAACTATAATATTACTTTAATATTTTTGTTAAGCTTTTAAGCTCATTGTAAAATTATTAAGGGATGGGATTTATACATAAAGAGTTCGTATTGTTAAAAATTTATGGATTAATGCTTGACCAAATATTACCAAAATTGCAGAAATCGGCAAGTAATGAATATATACGTATATTTGGTGCATGTTTTGACGTCTGTCTTTTTTTACTTATTTCCAACTATAGATGCAAATGCCGTTACCACTAATTTACTGTTTATAAACAATTCTATTGTTGTTAACCAATTCTGCTAAGATATTATTACTGCCAAAGGGTGAACATTCCTATGCTGTCGTAACATGTTTAATACTCGGTCACAATTAGGTCACAATTGGGTTGAAATCCTCCCTAAATCTAACGTCGGTTGAAATTGCTTGTTAAAATCAAAGACAGCCAGTTGCTGTCAAGGTTTCTGAGCTTTCGACGAATCGCTCGACGAATTTGACGAATTCAATCCAAATTGCTCCCGATCTGCATTCAAGGTTAACGACTTAAAAACATTTGAATAAAACTGTCACACCAATTATATGTCACGTTCCAAACCCGAAATCGCACAAAACTAGTTCTGTGAGGCTCTAACCTCACAAATCCCGTTCTGTGATGCCACACTTTCCTCACAAAACGCAGAATGATTTGCATACTTTATATTATATTGCTATTTAAAAGTTGTTGCATGTCTTATAATTCCAGGACTTCCGAATTTCAGTGAAAGCTGATCAACAACAAATTTCGTTGAGCAATTTTAAGGTAAGTTATGTACTCTTCTCTAAATTTAAAGAAATGAAAATTAATAAAAGTTTTAAACTTTGAAATTAAAGTTAAATTTTATTTTAATTAAAAATAATTAATTAAGTGAAAATTGAAATTAAATTTGTTGTTTTCCAGGTTTTGCATATTTGATTTTAATTTTTTTTAATTTTAGAATATTTAATATTTACACATCACAGAACTAAAATTTACTTAATTAAAAAAAAAATAGCGTAAAATTAAAAATTTCAAAAGTTCGAGTTTTCAAAATCCGGACAATATTCTCAATGTCTCCAATCTACGATGTGGGAGTAGCTTATTGATTTCGCCACTGTACAAATTTTTTGGAAAAAAATGCGGAGCAACTTTCACTGAAAATTCTTGGAATTCTAGATGCAGGATTTTAAATAACAATAAGGCAGCCAAAACATGCAGTATTTCGAATTTTTTGTGAGAAATTGAGCTCTCAAAACTTGGATTTTGTGATAAATAATAAATCAAAGAACGGGTTCTTCGGCTCTCCAGAGACTACAGTTTTATTAAGTTTCGAGTTGTGTGCCACGCACCAACAGTATACAAAATTAAATACAAAAATGGCAGTGAGCAATACAGACTTCTAACACAGTGAGTAGTTAGAACTTAAAGTTTAGTATCAATTTGTGGATTTGAATTTGAGGAGGTCCACAAAACCGAATGTGGCCGTGATCTTGATAACTTCTTGATCAACTTTGTGCTCATGACGTCTGGGTATGTGTAACCTGAAGCCAAAGGAAATTGGCAAGAGCAAAAAATGAGGTAATAGTATGTAGAAACAGCTGAAAAAGAAGATGAAACAAATATGCTGCCACAAAGAGACAATAAGTACTTTGAGATTGATGAAGCGTTGTGATGGAATCAACCGATCAGTAGCAGTCTATTGAGAAGCGGCTGAGAAGATCATTTCACAATGTAGCTAGTTAAAATCTTTTCCGAGCCCCGGGGAGGTTCCACTCAAAAAATTAAAGAAAGTTGCACCAAGTAAAGAGACCCACAACTCTTTTGTTGTCCCGCCCGCGTCTCCCGCTATCCATGGGGCCTGGCAATTTGAGCCGCAGCCTGCTAGTGGGCTCAACGATCCAAAATCCAATGTGTACCGCTTCAACTTGCACACCTGGAGCACTTCCGTGCAAAATTATGCAGTTATGCTTACAGAAATTCACCAAAAATTTCAAAGTTCCTAAATTATTGGCGTTTCCGACAAGGTGAGCTACGTAGCGTCGAGATGAGACGTAAATCCTTTCTCGACCCTGTGGTGTTGATCGGAAAACCGTTCGGCTTTTTTCGTCTTCGATGGGAAATTCCTTGACTGGATCGCACGGTGGCGAGGATCCGTTGTCGCAGAGACGGAGCCTGAACTGTATTGCGGCGAGCCTAGTACAAAAATACATTGACAAGACGCGGCTCCGAAACTGTGAGCAAATACTATGTATATATATTATTTAGATTGATGAGAGATAAGGTGGTATGTGCTTTAAAACACAGCGTAGACTCATATCAAGCTATTAGCTTCGTAACGAAAAACGTTGAAGCGGACTTCAATTGGTGTCACCGCAACTTGCAGGTTTTCAGCAAATGGCGGCAATAGTTTTTTTTGCCGAATTTTGAAAATCGTAAAAAATCTACTTGGGGGGTCCATTTTTGGTCATTTTTCGACTTTTTCCGATATCGCTCATTTTTACAAATTTCATAGTCCAAACTGTATATTTTTACGAGTTTTTGCAATTAAAGTCGTAAGTCTTACACCGTTGTTGAGTAATTTGACCTCAAACTTGAGATTTCATGTGTTTAAATCATAGGAAATGTTAAAAGTTGACACTTTTTCACGTGCGCCAGAGAAATCTCGCGAATGGCAAAATGGATCCGCCCAAAGGTTATATCATATTTTTGCCATGTTTCCGAACTGTGATTTGTAGGAATCAGAATTTTTATTTAGGCCTTTAAAATTTTTAATTAATTTTTGAAGTATTAAAATTTGATGTCTGTTTAAATTTGGTGCCAAATTTTTAATATTTCAAAAATTCATTAAAATTTTTTAAAGACCTAAATCAAAATTCTGATTCCTACAAATTACAGCTTGGAAACATGGCAAAAATATGATATAACGTTTGGGCGGATCCACGCGATTCGCGAGATTTCTGGCGCGTGAAAAGTGTCAACTTTTCACATTTCTATGATTGGCATGAAATCTCGAAGCTTTTTGAGGTCAAATTTTCAGCGAGCGGTAAGACTTACGACTTTAATTTCCGAAACTCGTGTAGATATACAGTTTGGACTATGAAATATGTAAAAATGAGCGACATCCGGAAGAAAGTCGAAATTGACGAAATGGACCCACCATAAGGTACTGTTCCTTTCGGGTATTTTGACTCATACGACGTAAATAATAAAACTTACGAAACAACCTATTTCCGTGCTCTTTAACATCCCGTCTTTTCGACTAAAAAGATGAAGTTTGGTTTTTCGCGGAACTACGGTAAGTAGGCCAAGACACGGGACAATTTGTATGGCTGAAGAGGACTGAAAAATGACATTTTGCTCTTACAACTTTTTGAGCTGTGCTCCATCGACAAGCAAAGGCTTGTTTTTAGGAATAAAAAAAATGGCCATTTGAGAATCAATTTTCAAAATTACTGCTGCATGTTATGGACAGAGACAACATTTATACTCAATCGATACATCAGAATGCACACATTTATGAGTAATAGCCGGAATTTATTGCTCAGCAGGAGATTTGACTGAAAGCACTGGCAAGGCTACGTTATTTTGTTTCGAACATCGATTTCTCAGGCTATGGGCAATTCAGAAATTTGACTTGAAATCTGAAATTCGCACTTCTTATGAAGGACGTTTTCTTGGTTTGAACTAAGAACGTAATCATTATTGAAAACTTTCAATCTTGAAGTTACTGAAATTTCGTGTCATCTCACATTTGCCGGATTTTTCTGAACTTGTTGAGCCAAAATCCAACTTTCGGCCGCTATGTCCTTTCATATCGTGACACGCAAAGAACTTTTGTAGGTTGTTCTGAAATCGACAAAAAGATTTTGGTCACCACATTCTTCATGTTGATGTCGGTATGTCAAAAAATTACTGAAATTTTTTTGCTGCTTGCCGGTTTCGCCAACTCATGTGAATATTGCAGAGGAATAAACTTTAAAACGATGTATAAAAACTCTTTCCCAACTTTCGAAATTGCAGAGACCACCAACGTGGATTTCAAAAAACAAAAACTGCCTAAAAAAGGAAAACCAACACCTTAAGTGAAATCGGAAAAAAATGCGTAGGCTTAAAGCCCAGCCCAAGCCTCATTCGGTCAGAATTTTAAAAATTTCAGTACGAGGGCTAAGAATGGGAAAACCAAATTTAATATTTGTACTGTGAGTTTTATTCATGCACCAAGCTTTTTCCTTCCTATCACCATGATCTCTCAACCCAATATTTTTCACATTTGTTTGCAAACTATTTTCTGTAAAATATTGTGTCAGACACATTGGTGGGGCTTATAATTTGAGTAAGACATTCTAATTTTTCTATTTGCCGGCAAATTGTTCCCGCAAATCCGCGGCAATTTCAACGAGTTGTGCTAATATTTGAAAGTGTTTATGGAGCTCCCAATATAACTGAAATTGAGACCCGTATTCTGTCAAAAAGTTTGCGTCTTTAAATATGCTGATTAACTATCTATTCATTGAAAAACAGTTTTTCGATACTATTTTTCAAGCGTGGAAAAAGATGCGTTGACTACATTTTACAAAATCTGTTTTTGAATTTTCCGCCTGATGAAATCTACGAATTATTAATTAATACGCTGAGTGCTCCAAGCGGTTATACAGTAACACGATGGGGCCTACTGTAACTGCTTTTTTGTGGGAATTTAAACTTGCCATCAAGCGAGCACCTTCAAGACTTTTCTGTAATTTTAAAAGACATTAACCTACATTATGTGCTCGGCTTGTTCGTACCCAAATAAGATGTGCTCTTTTGTTACCAAAAAAGACAAGCCAAGGTACCAACTGAAAATTTGATAAATTTCGGTGTTTATTTCGTTTGCCGGAATATTGTTAGTTGTTAAAATTCGTAGAAAATAGATAAAAGGGTGTGCAAACCGGGGCTGGTAAGACAGTAAATAGAAACCGAAACTTCAGCAAGAAGTTTTCTATAGAAAACATTTTCTACAGCTGGATTCCAACCAACCACTTGCAGTTGACATGCGTCCCGCCGGTACGGTAAAATATAGAAATTTATAAAACCTATATAAACCTATATAAAAACATATAAGATGAAACGATAAAAGTTTGAATCCTTTGCGCTTTGCTTACCTCCAGCCAAACTTTTGATTTTTGACCAATAACTTGGATGACACATGGGTGCATACTACAGAGCTGACGAATTTAAAAAATTAAAAACTTTAAATTTTAAAAAATTTTGAAAAATTCTAAATTTTAGTTTATTGGGGGTGGACCAAGGGGCCGAAAAAATTTTTTGAAAAAATTTTGTTGAAAACTTGCATACGGGGGTTTTCAGGGCGCTGAGCATGAATCGAAATCGTTTTTCGATTCGGCTTTCGTGAGATTTATATTTTTCGTTTTCGTTATTTTTAGGTTTATGTTAAGCTTACAGCTTTGCTTTATGTTGAGCTAACGAAAACTGAATCGAAAATGTATTTTCGAATTGACTGTGCGCAAAAACAAAAAAACATTCACCCCTGAAAACCCTTGCCAATATGCAAGTTTTCGGCAAAATTCTCCAAAAAATTTGTCGGTTTCCTTGGTTCTCTCTCCTACCAAACTAAAAAATTTTAAAATTTTTTAATTTTTGAAATTGAAAATTTTTTAATATTTGAATTCGTCAGCCTCAAGTATGCATCCATACAAAATTTCGAAGATTTTGGTCACAAAAATCAAGAGGAAGGGCTGGGCTCAAAAGATCTAAACGTTTTTCATTTTTCTGTTTTGACTACCATTTCTTTACGACCGCAGCAAAAGTAAATATTTGTACAATTTTCTAGAATTTAACTTATTTGAAATTAAGCCTGTTGAAAAAAGGAAACCTATTTGGCTAACTCATTGTTAATAATTTCTGTTGATTACTGGTAAAGTAACACAACCGTGAATCTTCTCCAAAATACCAACTTTAATTAAAAAATCCTTTGAAATTACATTTCAAATAAGATTATAAAGAATGCCTTGCATACACTAACTGTAATAGTGCCCTCATGAGCAACTTGATTAGTCCCCTTTCGCAAGAAATAAAATTTGATGTTCAAAGTCTGTAGGTGCCCGCGTGAGCTACTATCACCAAAAAGTTCTTTTTTTAGGGGCTTCAGAAATTTCACGAATTTCAATTTTGTAAATAAAATTTGAAAATTATGATTGCTAAGTATTGGCGAAAATTCAACGGTTCCCGTAGCATCCACGGCACGTGTAAATTCACAACCAGTAAAATCGATCAAAAATCATTATAATAATAATCATAAATCATATATCGCATATCATAAATTCTAATAATATTTTCCATTGTCCAGAGGGAATTTTTATCATCTGCCTCGGATAGAAAGCTACAGCAAAGCTGCATCATACCCGGATGTGCAGCACAACAAGAAGGTTTTGTCCATTTGAAAGAGGGGAGGGTCCCTGTCCCACCCGGCAGGGAGGGAGTCCCGGGACGGGCGTGTAAACTGATTGTGCGCTGATAGCCAGGGCAAGTTCCGGAGAAACCGTTCACACGGAATCCGGCAGACAGGGACACTAAACAGGGATTGGCAAAGAAAGTGTGTTGTTTGAGGGCTGAGGTTCGGCTTCATTTCAGTTTCAGTTTCGGTCCTTCAGTCTGCCGGCACAGTCAGTTAAAATAATTCCAGTGTCAGTTGTCTTGGTTTATATATCGTCTGAGTTTTAGTGTCTAGTTTCTGTTCAAACTTTGGGAGAACATTTTGTCTTTCAAGGAATTTACTATGAAGCTGAATTTATGACCACTAATTTTGCCAGGTCCAATTTTTTATTTATTTATTTAGTTATTTATTTATGACCAATTGTATGACCAGCTTCCCGCATTCGCATTTCATTTTGACAATTATCACCATTCTGCATAATATTGACAAACTAGCAACTCAATCCTTTGATATCTTCAGGTTTTGAGGAGTGAAACTAGTACAGGAATAAAAATGTGTACACAAATTTTTGACCGTTTAAGGCATATTGACCCTTGGAGCAAACCCGAACAAAGTGTCTATTCAAGAATCGTCAGGAATCTTGAGATTTCGAAAAATCAAAAAATTCTGAAATTCCTGAACCACTACAGAAAAATCTAAATATTTAGTTTTTCGTTCAATTTTTTTTACAATAAAAACTGTTTTCGCGATCAGGTTCCGAGCAGGTCTATGTAGCCGCATATCTTTGCTCTAGTCAGCTTTTCATGAAAATGCACCCAATTTCTGAATTTTCTGACTTTCAGATTTCCCCTGATTTTTAAAATTCTACGAACTTTGGTTGATCACGGATATCATTCGCCAACTCTTAACGAGATTATCAGCTTTTGTATTAGAACGAACTCTTTGAGGTGCACTTTCAAGTCAGGAAACATGCAAAAACCGGATTTTCGCGGATTTAAAATAGTTTGCCATACCCCAAATGAGAGCATCGTGGAGACGCTAATACCTAGATGAACTCGCACTAGTGCGCGAACTCTCGTAGAATTTACGAAAACCTCCATAACTTTTAGTAAAATCCAATTTCGTAATTCCAAAACATGTCACATTTTCAGACCGTGGCTCCATGAAAAACATTGTTCAACTCGCCAAATAGCCGAGTGATTCCCGTGTTGAGACAGTTAAAAAATTGGAAGTTTCAGTCAGCTTGATCTAAAATATTCTTCAGAATTCGATCGTCGTCGATTGAAAGCAGCTCTTTTCAGTTTCAGTTTCAAGCCCTCCTGTAAGTAACTTCGATTTCAGTTTCGGTGACTGAAACAAACCCAAGACCCAAACCAGGAACAAGCTAAGAATAAAAAATAGCTTGAAGGATTGAAATCAGAATTGAAAGATGAGAAGAAAAGTGTCAAGACGGGGTTGAAATCGCAGAGTTTTAAATTTAGCAGAATACGCTACCACTCAGCTAAATTTATGAAAAGGTGAATGACCCGGAAACAAACTTTCGGAGTTCACATTAAGCGCTGATTAATAACAGCAGTCAATAATTCTAAATAAATAAACTTTAAGTAAGTAAGTTGTATAAGCTGGTAAGTCGGAATTCTCCGATTGCTCCTGCATGGTTTCTGCAGTACTGTGATGCTGCAGGTTTTGTTCAAATTCTGCCCCCAAAATGAGTCTACAAAGTCATCCCAATATACCTAGCATTTTCAAATCATCATCTTTATACACACACACACACACACACACACATATATATATATATATATATATATATATATATATATATATATATATATATATATATATATATATATATATATATATATATATATATATATATATATAAATAAAGTAAGAAGGAACGTATGTAGGATTTGTACCTGTAGCTGTGGCACAGAGGAGCCAGTGAAGTCAGCGGCGGTGAAAGCGAGGATGGTGGGAGAGAGGAGGGGTGGCTGGAGAGGGGAGGAGGCGCTCCGACGAGGCTCCGGGGAGCTCCCAGACTCAGCAACGGAGCTCGACGACCTTCGACCCTCATCACCTTCGTTGCTCTCATTGCTGGTATGGTTGCTGTTGTTGTTGCTGTTGTTGTTGCTGTTGTTGTTGCTGTTGTTATTGCTGTTTTCAGTGCACAGAAGCGAACTGATGGAAAAGGAGGATCGAGAACCGATTCCGGTTGTGGGCGGCACGGATACAGGTTTGGGATCCATGAGTTAGGAACTATAATTAACTAATTAATTAATTAATTAATTAATTAGGACAGAAAATGCAAAAATGTGACAAAGCAGCAAAGCCCCCTTTCATACTTGTCCGTTTGTTGTCCATTTCACCGTCCTTTTGAGCGTTTGAGCGTAAGAAAATATTCAACACTGTTCAACTTTGCTTACGGATAAGCGGACAACTCTTACCTACAAAGGGTGGAATTTATTTTAACTGGTCTACGGTCAAGCGGACTGACAAAGGGACAAGTATGAACCGGGATTAATGATGAACAATTTGATCTATATAGATAAATGAGTGAATGATAAAGCAATGAAACAAAGCAAAACTCACTGATACGAAGAAAAAGTTAGAATACCACAGAAAAAAATAAAAGCAAAAATATTGCATAATTTTTTATTTTTGCATGTTACTTTACTTTTTTGTGTTTTGTACTTTAACCGATCTGCTTAACCGTGGGGTTACAACTTATAAGTTACGCCTTAAAGAAGTTAAAGAAATGTCAGGGTTCGTAGGAAGCGGAAACAGCATTACAATTTATTATGAGGTCAATTCTTAAGGTGCTGGTTCGGGTATTTGCAGCAAATTTTGAAAGACTGAAATTTGTCCAATTCTTGGAGTTCAACAATAATTTTTATATCATTTTAAAGCTGAGAATGTGCTACGTAGAATACAGCTGTCTTATTTCAACTCTTCGACCTGGACTTGCGATAACAAGAAAACAATTTTTGAACATGGATTTCTCGAAGTGTGGGATAGCTAAAGAAAAGCGACCATTTCAAGCTTCAAAAGAAACGTCTTCCCGAGGGCTATTTTTTCTGAAATCTTTTAGTGATCACGTAAGCACAAGATTTTGAGAAAAATGTACATATTATCAATTTTCATGAAAATTTTCGAGTTTGGATGCCTATTTCTCTCAAACGGAAAGACTAAACGCGAAACCATGGAAAATCAGCATCAGCAATTGTCCCAAAAATGCGTGTCTAAAGCCGTTTTCTAATTGGTTGCGTGAGTTGAGAGAAATCCGTGTTGAAATCAATCTGGTTGCGATTTTCAAAATTTCACATTTCGCGTTGCTGTGTGTAGGCGCAGATGTCGCAGACAGCTCTCTGTTGGGCATAACATGTGCTATAGGACTGCAAATATGGGCAATACTTGACCGACGGATCAGCGCTGTCGAAACTGTCGAAATCTTGCAATATTTGATTTTTCGAAAAATGGCCAGTTTTGGACCTCGAAATCAATTTTCGCTGTTATCTTTTAAACCGTAAGGAGTCGAAGAATACTCTCAAGAGCAAAGTTGTAGGTCTTGATGAGGCGATTCGAATGATTATAAGTTCGTCCCGGTGATACTCCGTTAGGCGCACACCTTACAATTTTTCGCTGTTTACAGAAATGCTCTACTCCTGTAGGCGCACACCTTACAAAACTGAGGGTTTACTGTAAAACGCTCTACTCCGGTAGGCGCACACCTTACTAAATTGAAGGATTCGTGTAAAACGCTCTACTCCGGGAGGCGCACACCTTACAAATGGTGATTTCTTGTAGTCGTTAATGTACTTATATACTTCTACATTAACAATTAGTAGTCGTTAGATATTATTTAAATTATATATAATTAATAATAAAGTATATACAGATCAAGTTAATGCCGAAATATTAAATTGTGTCATTCTGGAATTGGAATTTATGCGTTTCAAATTTTTAATTGAAGATTGAAAATTTAACTTGGTATCAATATAAAATCATTTGAAACTTACTTGAAATATTTTAAAATTAAAATTACCCTAAATTAAAATTCCAATTCCACAATGAAGGCTCAACTTTGAGCTGAAATTACTCAATAACTTTTTAAGGAGTAGAGCGTTTTACAGTAAACCCTCAGTTTTGTAAGGTGTGCGCCTCCCGGAGTAGAGCGTTTTACACGAAACCTTCAATTTAGTAAGGTGTGCGCCTACCGGAGTAGAGCGTTTCTGCCAACTGCGAAAATTTGTAAGGTGTGCGCCTAACGGAGTATCACCGTTCGTCCCTATAGGGTTCCCACAGTGCAAGTTATGGCAGTTAAGCAAATTTCTCCGAAACTCAAATCTTCACGCCGCGACTTTCTAAAATCTGTACTAGCTAAATGATGTAATTGTAGCAAATTTGAATGAATTTCAACGACAATTGCGCTTTTAAATCCCAAAAATACACAAACCCGAACCAGCACCTTAAGACTTAAGTATCCTACTGACGTAAATTCCATAATTTATTTCATAAGAAAATATTTTCCTCAGGAAGCATGTTCCAGCCAACGGCGTTTTGATGGTTATACTCTAACAGTTTACTGCAAATTTGTACAAATTTCTTGACTAATCAGTACAAAATATGTGTACAGAATAACAAATGAAGTCGAGAGAGCTTTCAAACTTTCAGAAGCCTACCTGTTAGACTGCTAAAGATCTCAACAATTTCGCTAAACGAGGCGTTAAATCAGTCAAAGGATAATCGGCAAGGGATTCGACGAAATGAGAATCTTTGTAGGGAGTTAATGAGCTAGAAAGAAAAGCTGTTCAGAGGACATAATTAGATCAAACGAAATTAGATGAAATATGTCCCATAAAACACCTACCGTAAGACTTCCACTTCACTCCTGTTCCTTTGGCTGGCTCCATTCTGATTGGCTGCTGAGGAGGCACTACCGTAATCCGATTGGCTGAAAATAGAACAAATTAGTCTTTAAGAGTTTTCTTAACTTCAGGGGGAATTTCAGGGTATTAAATTTCAGTAGTGGTTGTTTTAAATATTTTTCTTTTTTTATATTTTTAGAAAGTTTGTAAACAAATATTTCGTCCTTTTTGGCTTCGAAACTTGGATTTGTCTCCACTTCCCGAGAAGGCGAACGCGAAATTATGCAATTCGGCCAAAATTAGAAAGCCAAGCGCTCAAATTTGGTCGTTTCTCCCTCTATATAATTTTAAGTAAATTGAATAGTAAGTTAAAATATTAAATAAAAAGTAGAAAGTAAATGAACAGTAATACTACACAAATGTTTGTCAATGGTTAAAATACGCAGGCAAATAGTTGCGGAGTTTTGACAACTATTCTTTTGCAGGCTTTGGAAATTGTGCAAACTCTAGTTAATAATGCAGTTGCTGGAGGTTTTGATCTGTGTGAATGTTTTACTGATTAAAATATATTTTCATAAATGTCAAAAGAATGTGCATTTGCAGGATTGAACCGACACCTACTGTAATATTATTTTATTTTTATGGCGTTTCAAAACTTTTTATTTTCGCATTCAAGAAAGTTGGAAAAATTGTAATGTCTGTCCTCCAATTAACAGGTTATTTATAGCTCCATGTAAACTAAATGTTATTAATTAGGTATTGTTACTACATGTTATTGACTTTAAATTATTGATTTTTCAACAATAGTTAACAGAACTGACCAGAACAGAATGCTAACAGTTCTTTCACAAATTATTTTGTATATTACACACACACACTTCTTCATTAATAATTGATCATTAAAAATTAAATAATAACATTACTAATGTTAATTCAGAACAAACAGGTTGGGCATCATTAAGATGATTTTGATTTTTAGATTTTATGTGTATACACTATACAGATGCTATGCCATGCACTGTCTAAACCAAAATCAAGAAACCGTCATCCCTAATTGGGGCTAGGGCACTATTTGGTCTGAATTTGTACTTTATCAGAACACTGATATTGAATTTATCTCCATATCATACACCTATCATATACCCTCGACTTAAATTAACATAAAAGTATATTAATACTTGGTTTCTATTTCTCAAATTAACACTTAAAATTTGATCCACCCAGTGACATAAACTTCTTACTTAAGGTGCTGGTATCCCTTTGTGCAGTGCTTTTGTGGGTATATTTTGAAACGCTATAACTTTCGCAATTTTGCGAGTTGGAAAGAGCTTTATACATCATTTTAAAGCTTATAATATGTAGATTCTCATAAAAGTAAGAAACTAGCAAAATTGGCAAAAAATAGCAAAACTTGACTGACATACTAACATCTTACAGGCAGAATACAGGCCAAAAATTTTTGAACATCGATTTCTCAAAACTGTGGAATCGGCCGAAACTTTTTCATGTGCTGTTCTCTAAAGGACATGTGGGCCGAGGGACATTTTTTTGGATTTGGCTCAGCAGGTCTTAACGGTCAAGAAAATCCACTAAATGTGCGGTGACACGAAATTTCGCAACTTTGCATTGCGTTTTTTCGAAACTGGAGATGTTTTAGCTCAAACCAAGAAAAATGTCCCTCCGCAATAGTGCGAATTCTCATCCTGCCAAAAATCACGCCAATCGATTGGGTAGTTTTTGAGAAATCGATGTTCAAAACAAAATAATCGAAGTTTTGCCAAAATCGTTTTTCTGCCAAATCTCTAGCTTAGAGCAACAAACTCCGGCTAATAGGCATTGATAAAATGTGCAATGAGACTGTGTATCGATCGAGTATAAGTAAACCGAAATTGTCCATATGATTTGGCAGTAATTTTGAAAAAACTGATTTTCTCGAAAACGGCCATTTTTGGACCCCAAAAATCGTTTTTTGCTTATACTGACTTAACCACTAAAGATAGCTCAAAAGTTGTAAAAGCAAAAATGTTCATTTCTGTGCCCTCTATCCAGCCATACCAACCAATCCGGTGTCTCGACTATGTACTGAGAGAATAATGGCAAAAACCAAAACTTTCTTATCTTTGCACCTAAAAATGCGGGACTGGTCCCAGAATGTTAAAGAGCACCGAAATAGTATATTTGGAAAGTTTCATCTACTTTCATAAAGAAATAAAGCCTATAGGGTCAAATTTACACAAAGCGATACCAGCACCTTAAGGCGGGGGGCTACGAATTTCACTAAAAGTTCGATGTTGGAAAAGCTAGCTAGTCTTTTGCCACATAATAGTATTAGGTTAAGTGTAAAATAGTTTAAAGTTTGAAAGAATTCCATACAGCGTAGCGTCCTGTGGAGCCATCAGAAGTTGGTGTTATCGGTCCAAAGCTCGACATGACACGTACACAAACTTCGCCTCGCCCTGATCGCTATGTGCAAGGCACAGTACCCAAATTTTCAGGAATTAGTTCTGACATATAGTGCTTTGATATCGCGTAAAATAATCTCTAGACCATTGCCTACTTTTCTGTGCGATACGATCAAAATGCGAAAAATTGGGTGTTGTAGGTCTATACGGGTGGAGGTTAACTAACTTCTAATGAGCTGTGGTTTACCAAATGAACCAAACTTTGCGGCAATTAATACTCCAAGTATCTGTCTTAACTTTGGTATAAATGACGTGATTTCGTTAATCCCTGTGTTCGCAGTGCTGGATTATATTATCGATGTTGTCGCTGTTATTTGGCGCCATTTCGAAGATGTGAGTCAATTACATCCAAAGTACTGTGGCAGAATCGGCTGAAACTTTGCACATTACAGGCCAGTGAGTGCACCAAGATGTGCCGAAAGCTATGTCACTAAACCTCGCTCCAATGTTTAGAAATGCTAGATTGATTTCTCGAAGTATGGATGGCGATCGCTCCAAAAAGCTCTAAGACAGTTGTAAGCACATACTGAACGAAGGAAGCGTCACATCGAAAAACGGATTTCATATTCGGATTCAGCAGGTCAAATAACCCCTATAACCACCTTTTCGGCAAAATCGGAGGCAAAAAATTTTTTGACCCCATTTTTACTGCGCTTAGCTAGCTTTTCAGGCCTAAAAATAAGGGTTATTTCTTAACGAAAAGTTGGCTAGCACACTAACCAGAAAACCAAAGCCCTTGAAACTCACAGACAGTATGCCCCTATTAGACCCAAATAACTGGTAAAAAGCTGGGGTAGGCTAGGGGCTGCCAATTTTATTAGATCGAAAACGGCGCACGGTCCCCTCGCAACTTTTTGCAAAATTTCAAACTTTGAGCTGTTATAACTAAAGAAGGAAGCAACGCTCGAAAGCCGGAATACTTTTAATATTTAGCACTAATAACAGTTAACATTTATGGCAAAAAGTTTCAGAATTGGTCAAACCGTTAATCCACCAGAATTTAGAAAAGCTTTTTCAAAAAACCCACTTTTCGCACCAAAATTTCTACTTTGGCGTAGTGCCAGAATCGATATGTGTTAGATATAATAATGCCCACTACGGACTATTTAACCTTGATATGTTAGCTAATCATATGCCAAAAGGCAGGTCTCTCTGAAGAAGTTGTGCAAAACCGTTCGTAGCCCCCCCCCCCTTAAGACGGGAAATCTGATAAGTTGATTATTTATGAATGAAAGAGCAATTCCAGACTTGGTAGGTGGTAATTGTTTCCTTAAAGAATGAGCTCGTCTTAACACAGTCCTAAAAGTGGTGTCTAATCTTTTGGGCGGGGCAAGTTAATTGCTTCAACTGTGCACGCTTTAGACCACAGTCGTAGACATGTGCACTTTGACCTCCCTCAAGAAAGAGAATTGAATAAACTGGGGGTATTTATGTTTTGGAGTCCAAATTGGCACCCATTTGAGAAATCGTTTAAGAGTTGATTGATGAAATTGAGTAAATTGGCACCCATTTGAGTAGTTGTTTTAATAGTTGATTGCTAAAATTGAGGGTTTAAGGTAAATCCCATTAGTTTGAAGACAACATAGAATTTCTGAAACTAATAAGCTTGGAGTAATAATAAGCTCCTAATTCGACATGTAATCATCTAATTAAGTCTAATTAAGTATGAGTTAACTGAATGGTTACGGCAAGGGCACCCTTACTGTCACACATATGGCATAGTAAATTGGATAAAGAAGAGCTAAGCTACAGACAGTAACAAATTATAATTAGATTAAGTTTGGTGGTTTTAATCAGGATCTGTCCTTCAAAAAGCAAATCAATAAATAATTTGATTTTTTAACTGCGATGGAACCGGGTCATCGGGTCCTTTCGGATCACTTTTTCGACCGGTTACAGGGTCAAGAGCTGCGACCCGTTCCTGACTCGGTGATTCTGATTTGCCAGAATATTCGAAACGTTTTCCTTTCGTAATTGTGAAAATTAATAGAAATTGAACAAGTTCCATAGTCTAACTTAAACATATCGCTAATGGTAGATTTTGCGTCATTGGTGATAACTTTGCTATAAATATTAAGATTTAAGAAAATTTGGAAGCTAAAAATTCGGAGAGGCAAAATGACTAAATTAGTTAAATCTAACATTGAAAGCACAACCATATCAAAGTCTGAACAGTGCAACAGAAATTTAGAAGTTTTACTTCACTGACAATGGGATATGTGGGTGGAAAAGAAACATCAGTTTATCTTAATTTCTCATTCTTTATTAAGTCTCTGGTGTTTACTCATTTTCAACACTCCATGAGTCACTCATGGAAACTTCATGAGTATTAAGATTGACTACTGGATCAAGGCAATTTGCGTCGGCGCACATCTTCACTCGGGATTCGAATTCCTTGATTCTATGACAATAATTTCTTGTTTCTACTGCAGGACAACATATTTTCGCGTTTCCCCATTTCTGGCTGAATAATAGGAAATCTAACTGCAATCCCTGCAGAATTTAAGGCTAACATCTAATTAGGCGCGCAGGGAGCACCAATTTGTACCTACACTTTAATCAGATTACTGTACACACTTAATTCGTTTACTGTTACAAATTGAACATAAAATTGAACACCTTTGACACTAGTCTAATCCTAGCCATATGTCGGATCATAGTTTCTGTAGACCCGTCCTTTTGTGATTTAAATCCCCCAAATCCCCCTCTTCAGTCTGAATGCTCTTTTCCGGAGATTACCATATTTGTTCCCACCTAATTCTCTAATTCCACTTTGATGGTATTAAGTCCGCTTTGGACGTCTCGTTGAACAGACTGCACTAAAGCTACATTTCAGCATAAAATTTATCTGCATATGTATACCAAAATTGAAAATAATTAATAATTACAGTAATGTGACATATCAGCAATTCATGTGAACTTCGAAAGGTTGAAATGGCGAGATTCTAGCAATGTGATGGAGTGATCGACTTCAAATCAGCCAATTCGGCTTTGAATCTCGTACTGGATAGTTTTCTTCACATCTTTCAATCGCTTCAATGCTGCTTCATAAAATAATTATGGGGAACTCGTAGAGCCCTCATAATATGAGCTATAAAGGCACTTTGCGGATTTGGAAAAGGGCTAATTAGCCATAACCAATAAGCGATAAGGAATTAAGAGCTAAAATTTACATTTTTGAAATTGCCAGGCCAAGACCCTTCGATTGATACTAAACTTGCCCGGAAAAATCAACTTTGAAATTATCGACTTTCTCTTGCGGGTTTGAAAGGGGGGTTTTTCTCTGTATTCAGCACGATTTTTGCCCATTTTTGCGTAAATGGATTTTTCGAACGGCTCATAAGAAAAATATACTATTTTTAATTATCTAGATAATAGTACTTAGAAAGTTTGTTTTTTCCGGATTGTCTTCCGAATTTTCCGAATTGTTTTCAGAAAAAAATGCAAAACCGTAAAACTGTAGAATCAGAAATTCTGCTGAGTTATAGAATTCCTGAACATTTGAGTAAAACTGTAGAATTTCGGCGAAACCTCACTTATTCTACAGTTTTCCTGATATTTTTAGGGATTCTGTAGAATCCCGTCTTTTGTTCAGGAAAACTGTGGGACTTTGGTTAAATTTGAATTATTCAACATTTTCCTGAACTTTTGAGGAATTCTGTAGAATGCATACATACCTGGTTTATTTTCAACTTTCACTCTCAAATTCGAAATGCTCAAATAGTTCCTTCTTTTTCTGTTTTCCTGTACTGGGTTTGACTTCTTAAATTAGCTTACTATGTTAAAATTATATTTTTACTGGCAGCAAACCTTTTTTCCGTTATCCGGCAGGTGCACAAATTCTCATGCAGGCAAACTGCGCAACTTTTTAATTTGTGCATAAATCAAATTACAACTGAAATGTCACTTCCCTCATGCCCAAAGTTGTGTTGGAGCTGCTACTTAACATCGCCTGAATGCCTTAAAACCAATACCCGGCAGGATAGGTGAATTGTTGGGCCCAAATCCGTTATCCGGCAGGTGCATAAATTCTCATGCAGGCAAACTGCACAACTTTTTAATTTGTGCATAAATCAAATTGGGCATTGGTTTTAGCAAGAGTCTATAATACCAAGAGTGAGAAGCTTGGCCCTTCCTAATGGAAATGGCCTGCGAGATGCTCGGCACATTAAGGCCGAAATCTCGGGGGGGGGGGTACCACTTACCATTGTTCAGCATGTGTTTATATGCGTTTGAACTAAAACGCATTTGATTGGCTAATCGCCTACCTTATGTCAAATTTACGTGTATAAGCGGACCCTCCCGAGATCTCGAGGGGGGGGGTCCCGCTTAGCGTTGTTAAGCGTGTGTTTATATGCGATTGAACTGAAATGTATTTGATTGGCTACTTAGCTACCATAGTCCTCATCAGTGCATTTCAGTTCGACTGCATATAAACACACGCTTAACAACGCTAAGCGGGACCCCAACCCCGAGATCTCGGGGGGGGGGTCCGCTTATACACGTAAATTTGACATAAGGTAGGCGATTAGCCAATCAGATGAGTTTTAGTTCAAACGCATATAAACACATGCTGAACAATGGTAAGTGGTACCCCCCCCCCAGATTTCGGCCTTAATGTGCCGAGCATCTCGCAGGCCATTTCCATTAGGAAGGTCCAAGCTTCTCACTTTTGGTATTATAGACTCTTGGTTTTAGGCATTCAGGCGACATTAAGTAACAGCTCCAACACAACTTTGGGCATGAGGGAAGAGACATTTCAGTTGTAATTTGAATTCTGCACAAATTAAAAAGTTGTGCAGTTTGCCTGCATGAGAAATTGTGCACCTGCCGGATAACGGATTTGGGCCAATTCATTTGTTTTAAATTTTTCAACATTAGGTCAAAAGTCCGTACTTTTACAAACAATCAACTATCAGTGAAGGTTTAAGTTACCAAACAATAGTTTTAAACAACCAGTTTTTACTTGCAGTTGGATTTTTCTCCAATATTGAATTGATTTCGCTGTGAGTTGAGCTGTGTGAGTTTTAAGGGGTTCGTACATTTTCTGGTCAGTCAAGCTTATGTTTTGTATTGTGAATTCGTCGAAGTTCTTTGTATTTGCGGCAGGCAAGTAAAGACCATGCCGGAGTTCGGTTCTTGTCATTAGGGCGCGTAGTTAGGAGGAAGCTAAGCATCACACATCGCTTAGAAATCCGACAATCTTCAGAATAAAATTCATTTATTTACTAGTCCACATGACACAACATGGGCTGTAAACTCAAACGAGAACTCCCGACGGTAGTGTTTTTGACCGGCCGGTTTTGTGACTCAGCCAAGCGTGGTCTGAGCAAACTAGGTTTAGACAAAATATTTGAGGTTTGAGCGAAATCGGGGTTTGGGCACGACACCTATACTAATCTTTACAAAAAATGTCTATAGAATTGTATTCCAATAGAAATTTACAAGCAGGATAGCAAGTAGAGCCTGTTAATGCATGTGCCCTGGATGATGCAAATTATTTCTGTTTAGCAATTGCCGCTAAAAGTTATCTCCAGTTTCCTGCTGTAGAGATTAAAATCATTTCTTCCTTGGCAATTCGAGTATATACCTGGCGCGGCATAGGATGTCCCTGAAATTAGTTTAGTATAGAATATTGCAACAACTCTTGTCGTGAACAATGCGCAAATATTAAACAGCAGTTATGTTTAGCCACATAAACTGTTCAAAAACTCTAATCAATGTCACGCGATTTTACCGGCTCACCGGAAGGGCTTGGGAACCTTCTGAGCTTTCGCCCAGGCCGCATTAATGGTTTTTGTTTTGTAATTTTTTTGTGGTTTTGTGGTTTTATAATTTTTTTGGTCCCTAATATACTATTCACACTATGTACAAGTGGTTTTTACCCCTTTTCCTTGGGGAGCCCTAAAGAGGACTGTTTGGATAGAGACGCTTAAAACGTCATAGTTGTGACTGAAGCATATCTCTGCCCAGTCGATGTTGAGAGAGTACCAACAAGGCTCAGTTCCGAGGACGGTTAGATTAACTTTTTGATCGAAAGATTCTCTGAGTTGGTCTATCTTTGTTTTGTCAAGACATAGAAACTTTGGCGAAATAAGTGCACCTACCAAGACAGTCAGTGTAACGGCGGCAAGGGAGATAGAGCAGACTGCAATTAGTATTTTACCCCAACCGAAGGATACGCCTCCTGAGAACTCTATGGGCGGCACGTAACTGCTCTTCATTTCGTCCATTAACAATGAAGCCTTTCCCATTGTGAAACATTCGTACTTTTAGACCGAGACTAGTGAATGTAATGCCGGAGAAAAGTTCAGGTTCAATAGCTGCGTTGTCTAGCCATTTATGCATAGTCGGTAAATCCACTCTGCGGTCAAAGGTGAATGAACCGACCATGTTTACGACTCTGTAGCTGGATACTCCAACGCCGAGTACGTTTGCAACTTCCTGAATAGCATTTTCTGCTTCTTCTTGCTTTTTAGCCCCCAGACAATTGAAAGTTCCTGTTTTGAATATAACAAATGTAACGGGATCCCACCTACGATCGCGACGCTATACTTTATCACGAATCTACATTTTAAGCTCCACTGAATTTTTGAGGATTGTATTTGACGCCAGGAATTGTACTGAGGTTGATAGTTTGGTCAAATTTCCCACTGAGCACAATATTTTCAATTTTTAACTCAGACATTCTACAAA
>JASAND010017546.1:0-14237 GCA_030248195.1 Trissonchulus latispiculum | reverse complement strand
TTAAAATTTTTCATTCCTGCGGTCAAATCGTGATAACTGTTGATAGGATTGCTGGGCTTGACGTTGTCTACATACGGCTGCATAGTGACCCGCTCTGCCGCAATACTGACGATTGGACGAGAATCTGTTGTAAATTCTCTAGGGTTGCTTGGCCGTCGACTTCCACCTTGGCTTGTTTCAGATCTTCGTGACATCTCCTCGCAATGTCAACTGTTTCATTTGTTCTTGTAGCTGCGTGATCGACCAGTACTTTCTGCTCGCCAGCTGTAGGCAACCGAGGGTCTATCTACTGCCAGAGGGGGCATAGTCGCCGTGATTGCCGCACTAAGAGGCAAAGGCGGTCGGGAAGCTACATAGGACTGTTGAGACTGCAAGGATTCCAAAGCTTCTAGCTGTTGAGCCTTCTTGACAGCGTCCTGAAAATTATCTGGGCTCAATGGAATCAGGGCTCTCTGATAATACGGATGGATATTCTGCAGAAAACTCCTGTAAATTAGTATTTCTTTGTCATCTGCAGTCATAGTTAGATAGGCGTCGTCCGCAAGCTGCTGCAGTTGCCAAGCGAAATCGGCAGTTTCTGTTGGCCGCTGTTGTCTTGTAGCCATTGTAAGACCCACAAACATGTGGGTGTCCTTTCGGTCCAGCACATCCAAAAGTTTAACTTTCAGTGCTGCATAGCCGTTTTAACAGCCAAGTCCAGCTCGTCGTATTTCTTTTTGGCCAAATCGCGAAGATTACACGGAACAAGCTTGGCTTTCTGTGTATCATCACAGTTCTGGGCTTCTGTGACTATATCGAAGGTGTCGAACCATTTCTTAATCTTTTCATCTGGTTTTCCAAAGAACAGCAGAATCAGGTTCTTTGGTTAGGTGAAGTGACCGGGAATTGCCATTGGTAGATTTGGCGGGTTCAGCGAGAGCTGGTTTATCGTTTGACGGAGGTCGTCAATCTGAGTCAAGGGATTATTATGACTGAGCTGAACCGAAAAGTCTGGATCAACTGCCTGTAAGTCAGTCTGGACGCGTTGTATGTCTTGGCCAACCGAGGCAAGTTTCTGACCTAAGCCGTTATTTAGCGAGTCTAAACGGTTGGAAAGATCGACAAGATTCTGGCTCAGGCTATTGATATTAGTTCTGTCTTGCTGAATCTGACATGCTTGCTGCTGTAGATGTCGCTGAATATCTTCTGCTGACAGTAACTTGTAGACAGGCTGCTTTTTCTGAGGGTCACTTGATTCAGCTGAGTCTGCGGAGGCAACCGGATCTGGATTAGCCGTTGTACTGTAACTGGCCGATGCTGTCTTTTGTCTGGTTGTTGGCGGGGATCGTTGTGTCATGCGACAGGAATTTGGTGTCGAAGATCCAACCGCTGCCACCAAATGTAGCGCTGCACCGAGTTCAGAATTTCTGGATAGAGATTATGGTAGGTGTCTGTGACCCTCAACTCTCGAATAGGAAACAACGCGAGTCTTTCGATAGCTGGCTTTAATTTCCCTTGCTGACTGGTCAGCGAGAAGAGGTTACCGTACACACAGTGACAGCAATGGCCACAACAAAATTGAATGTTTCTCGCTTACGAATAAGCAAGTCGGAACTATGGCACAACTATCTGACCATCAAATGGACAAGCCTTCGGGAAGGTTCGAAAGACAGTAAGTAGACAAGCCTGCCCTCGGAAGGGTAAGAATACAGTACATGGAGAACCAGGAGTAGCATGGCATGGCAAAGTCAAGTTATTATACTGGGCGTTTGTAAAGAATTGATGCAAAGTTACGTTTTACAGGCTAGTATGCTGTAAAGTAGGAGTAGTTGACACTACAAAGGTTTCGTTAACGCTTGCAAGAGAAGAGATGCAAAGTAAGTTGCGTTAAACGAATTCTGTCAAGAATGCCCCCAAAAGTGTTGAAACGTTAACTTTTAAAACAGCAAAGAGCCCTAGGGAAAACAAAGTTATTGGGGCATATAAAGTAAGTTAAAAGAAAGAAAGAAAGATTGTTTTAAAGATTATTTTTAAAAGTTTGGAGGAGGGGAGAAAAAATAAGCCCGCTACGCTACATATTTACGCATGTATATTCGTGTCATAATGGCAATTTCAAAACCGGACAACTTATTCGTTATTGGGATTGATGACTCACAGTTGAACTTCAAATCATTTATTAGCTCAGCAGAGATTTTAGACAAGACAGTTGCAGAAAAGAATTACCTAATAATATCTGTACTGAAACTTAATTCACAATATGAAATCAAATTCGTCAAATAAAGTTTAACAATTACTTAATAATACTTTTGATAATACATAATAGGAACAATTATTATCTATTCGTATTCAGACAATATTTTGCACGTTTTATTTTTTGTAGTAAGCAAGTAAGTTCTCCGTTATAAGTAATTTAGCTGCGCAGCAGGTTTACAGTTACGGAAAATGTCCATCCAGCGAAAACTTAACCTTTTGCATAAAATCTTGCTTGTTTGCAGTATACACACGTTATCATGGAGTTTTGTAGCATTTAATGCCATATGTGTGTAGTACATTGTTTCTGTTCCGGAGAAAGAAACAACATGTATTGCTTTTCGAATATTTCATTTCACACATGATATTTCATCCAAAATACTGAACGTCAATATTGAACATCAAAATCTTGCGAAAATGTTCAAAGGCGAGAGATCTGGGGAGCGGGGTCTTCCAGACGTTGAGAATTTTCAAAAATTCCTTTAAAATCAGGTCAGAAAACCTGTACTTTTCCAATGTAAGAAGATAATACACTCAAAATTGGTATAGATAAAAAATGTACATTCGCAGCCAAAACACGTGTCTAAATTTACGCGCATATATTTAAAATATATTATTTAGGATTTAAAAATGCAATTGTTATGATTGCTCTAAGAAACGCTGGTATTGGCAACGCTGAGTCGAAATCAAGCAGAAGTAAACGTTGAAGGCGCAAAATTTTTTCGAAATAACTTAAAACTTTACTAAAAAGAATAAGAATTTGCTTCTTTAGCTAAAAATTGTGTTTTTAAATTTTTTGTACTTTTAAAAAGTGCCAAAAATAGTTGAGATGAGTGGCAGGTGTCCCCAATTTTGGACTGCAACTTCCTCCATTCCTCCCCCGCAATAATAAAGAAAAAACCTGTAATAAAATTGGCTTTCAAACTTTTAATTGTCGTTATTGAAATATCTATAAAATTTAAACAATTTTTACAAAACAACAACGATAACAAGAAAACAATTTTTGAATATGTGTTTCTCGAAGTGTGGCAAAGCTAAAGAAAAGAACCAGTTTGGGCTTCAAAAGAAATGTCTTCCCGAGGGTTAATTTTTTTGAAATCATTTAATGACTAAGTTAAACTCAAGGGTTTGAGAAAAATGTAAATTTTGTATGATTTTCATTAAAATTTTCAAGTTTGGACGCTTATTTCTCTTGAACAGAATAACAAAACGGAAAACCATGAAAAATTGCCTTCGGTAATTGTCTCAGAAATGCGTGTGCAAAGCCGTCGTTTTTTAATTGATTGTATTAGTTGAGAGAAATCAGTGTTCAAAACAATCTGGTAGCGATTTTCAAAATTTCACATTTTCGTTGCTGTGCTGCAGAGGCTGCAGAGGAGAGAACTCTCCATTGAACACAGCGTGTCCATTACGACTACAAATATGGACAATACTTGGTCGACGGACCAGCGCTGTTGAAACTGTCGAAATCTTGCAATATTTGATTTTTCAAAGAATGGCCAGTTTTAGGAACTCGAAAATCAATTTTCGCTGTTATCTTTTAACTTTTAAGGAATCGAAAAATGCACTCAAGAGCAAAGTTGTAGGCCTTGGTGAAAGGATTCTAATGACAATACGTTTGGCCGGTAGGGTAGCCGCAGTGGAAGTTATGGCGGATTTATCTAAAGGCCAGTTCACACTAGGCAACTTTGGGGCAACTTAGTTGAAGCTACTTGGTTGCTTCAACCAAGTTGCTCCAAAGTTGCCCAATGTGCATGTAGTGGCAACTGAGAAAAAAGTTGCCGCAACCAAGTTGCCGCAATCGCTCTTGGGGCGATTTCTTGCGGCAACTAGCACGTTGATTGGTCGATTCAAATTATAAAAATAGGCGCGCTAGAATTCCTGCATTTGATATGTTGTTGCTTCAACTAGTTGAAGCAACTGTTTAGGAACGTCGTCCAAATTAGAAACGGGAACCCGTCTAAAACCCCGCGGGAAAATTTGTTAAAATACCCCGTTGAAATCATGCTTTAACCCCGTTGTCTTACGGGGTTTCTTGTTTTTATTATTTTCACAAAAACTACTTCTTTTGTAGCAGCTTTGAAACTAAGCTTAGTTGTAACGCAGCGCACGTATGCTTGCTTACACAGTTAACTATTGTTTTAGAACGGCCGGGTTCAACCGGCCGGCGGCCGGCCGCCGGCCGCCTAAAAATGCCACCGGCTGGCCGCCGGCCAACGGCCGGGCGGCCGGCCGTTGGCCGTTCTCGGCCGGCGACCACCGGCCGGCCGGCCGCCGGCTGGCCGGCGGCTAACCAAACATATTCTTCAGTGTTTGAAGGCAATCTGAGCTAGAAAGTTGCAAAATATTTATATTATGCATTAAAGAGTCAATGGAATCGGCTTTTACTTTATATATTTGGGAAAAGTTCACATTCAGCGTTGATTTGTTTTGTAAACATTTGCTGCTCTGCTCAAATTGTTATGTTAACTATAAATATTTGTGTTAAGCCGGCGGCTGAACGGCTGGACGGCCAACGGCCGGCCGCCGGCCAGACGGCCAGACACTCAGCCTGGCCGGCCGCCGGCTCAAAAGCCGCCGGCCGGCCGGCGGCCGGCCGCCGGCTTTCCGGCCGTTCTAAAACACTACAGTTAACACGCTAGTCAGCTAGAGAAAAAAGTAGCAAAGCCAAAAAGCTTTATACTAAGTCACAGGAAAAATTTTAAGTATCATAAAAAACTAACCCCGTCAGAAATCCCGTCTACAGCGGGGTTTTCTCATCGGGGTCCCGTTCAAATTCCCGTTTTAATTTGGACGACGTTTGTGCAAGTAGCTGCAACTTTTTCGTGCGGCAATGCTCGAAAGTTGCCTAGTGTGAACGTACGTAATTAAGGTACGTCTACGTACCTTAATTTTATTTATTTGTTTATTTGTATTTTCGTTCTTTTTGTGTAAAAACGTTGACTTTCAAAAGTCAAGTTCAACCATTTTCACTTTTTATGTTCAGAATATTTAATAGAATTAATAGAATTAGAAGTTCAGAATTTTATGTGGAATAGAAATAAGAATTGCAAGAGCAAAGATTCTATCTTTTTTAGTCTTGCAGATCAGATTCAGTTCTTTGCCAATACGGTACAAAAACTAACCGTACAATATAATACGGGACGCACCGTTTATTACGGTACAGAAAAAGTTGTAGCGTATTATACGGTACGTACAGTTTCATACGGTACGAAAATTGCCGTACCGTATTATACGGTACAAAATCTCATACGGTACGTAACATATATATGTCTGTGGTATAAATAGCATGATATATGCTTATACTATTATTCATCGGAGAAGCGGATAGACGAGACAAAACAGAAAGATGATAAGACAAAAACTTCAAAAAGTCATCGTTTACAGCTAGATCCTTGGCAATATTTTAGAGCATCCAAACTCTTTTTATACAGTTTGGATTTGGCAGGTGTCAGCATTTTGGCGGCATTTGTCAGCTGGTATGGATCTTTTCTGAGGTCATAAAATTCCTTGAAGTTTTCTGAATCTTTAAACTCACAGTAGATTGAATTTTCTTCACTGGTAAGTGTATGAACACAGGAATAGGTATTATTGATGGCATCTATGCAGATACAGCCGTAGGATTTTCCGCAATATTAGTTTTCAGTATGTGGACACTCCTTGCTTCCTTCAGGAAATCCTGCACCCCAATATTCAATTAGAAATTGTGATCTACCCGACCATGGTTTCCTTGGATGTTCAGGCTGGATTAGAGCTTGGAAGGACTGTCCATCCATTGATTTAGGGATTTCAGCCTCAGCCAAATCCAGAACTGTAGCAGCAAGATCAATATTAAGTATCGGTTCGGATCTGTTCGTCACCGGCACTCCTGGACCTCGAACCACCATGGGAACTCTGGTATCAAATTCATAGGGCATGCCCTTTCCGACTGGCAAAACGAACTGTCCTAAGTGGTATCCGTTATCCGAAGTGTAGATTATCACAGTGTTATCAAGAATCGACTTTTGTTCCAATGTTTCCAAGATTTTCTTTAGCATATCATCAACTGATAACAAGGTCCTCCATCGGTCTCTATAGCCCTTATCAGCGCCATCAATAACCTGTTGTGGCATTCCTTCAACAGGCGTCTGGCGGACGACCCAGTGTTTGTCGGATGAATGGTGATTCCAGTAGGGAGTTCTTGGAACCCTCTTGTCCGTATAAGTCTGGTTAAACTGAGGCAGAAATGAATAGGGCAAATGCGGTGCTGTTGGACATAGCATCATAAAGAACGGTTGATATGAATCTGCAATTAACTACACAGTTTAAGAACCAAGTTGGTAACCGTAACTCGAATAAGTCGAATTAAAGTCACCACAATTCCACGAATAATGTAAATGTAAGCCCAGGTGATGGAGTACACGAAACTAAAAATTCATAACTCTATTACTATGCAACGAGTAAATAGCAAAGCCCTTTTAATCTTATCATTATGCTATTTATGCGGCTAGGATTGGGTGGGATTGCTTTGAGAAAGGTTGTCCAAACTAATCCGATTGGAGCATCCTTTCTCCAAATGTGGATGGGGCAAGGGGTGCAGGGAGGATACAGGATACTTGCGTCTGTTGAATATTCTAGTTCTTTCTGACAGGGCAGCTTCTCTAGATAGCATCACTGCCTGCCTTGGTCACTGGCTGTCTACCTCTGAACATAGGCATCAGTTAACTCTTGGTTAAGGTAAATGAAAAGCTAACACAGCATTGACTTCTATACCTGCGTATTTGAGAAATTTTAACGCATGTTTTTGTATGACTGTTGTAAAATAATCTTTGAGCTCTTCCCCATGTTGAATTTTAGTGCCATTAACTGACATTGGGTAGTTGTAATAGTAGGAAGCTCCGATAAGCCCATTCCACCAGTCCCAACCTGGAGGAATGTGCTTCGCTCCTCCGACCTCTGGAAATCCATACTGATTTAAATACTTTCCCGCGAAAAATGTTTTGTATCCAGCCTTCTTCAGATAAACGGGAAAAGCAAATGGCTCTTGCTTTTGCATCCAATAATGACTGGCACAGTTGCCTGTAAAAAACAATAATAATTACAAAATTAAGTTTGCATAATAGCAAGAGTGCATCCGTATAGGAGTGTGACATCTGGCAGGCTATATCTGTCACCAGCTGCAGCTACTTGCTGTGTTCGCTGACAGCTGGCGTTGCTCAAATACATTCACTCCCAAAAAATTCGCCCGATCACCTTGCGTTCTAAAAGCGACACACATCCTACATAGCTTAACGGGAGTAATTGTGTTTTAGATATTTAGTTAGTAAAGAAGCGTACAGAAACGTGTACTGGGTACTGATTTACGGAAGGGGAGGTGTGGGTCACACTGGTAAGATTATGTAGTCATGACGATAGGTAATCTGGTGGGGAAATCCTTCATTCATCTTGTGCTTTTTTTTACAATTTTTCCCACACAACGTGAGAGCATACTGATGACTTCTGAACTTTATCAAAGTTGCTATAAGACGCGCTGGTTATTAACCAGCTATAGTCATTGGAAAGAAACATCATCAAGAACAAGACGGGATCTTGTTTGCTTGCAATCAGTATTGGATTTAGCTCTAATGTTTTTTATTATAAAATGCATGATTGGGCTACCTTCAAGACTATTATTCTTTGCTCCATTATTATGAACATATTTCCCACTGAAAATGGAGGATCGACTGGGACAGCAGACAGGAGTTGTTACAAACATGTTAGTGAATTGCGTTCCTTCTCCTATGAAACGCCGCTTCAGAGTAGTCATGGGTTCAATACTTCCCATTGTAACATCCTGATCATCAGAAAGAACTAAAATTATATTGGGACGACCAGAAACCTGACATGCCAATAGGAGCACAAGTAATGAGCTGAAAGCCATGATGCATCAGACAAAGACAAAACACCCTAAAATAATACGTTAATTACATAACAAAGACATCTTAACTAAAAGTAATACCTTTGCAACAGGAACCCTGTTATATTTATGCTTTATGTACTGCTTTTGCCACGGTTTGTTTGGGAGGGCTTTGAAGTAATAGTTGAAGACAATTGACAAATATTAATAGAACATTCTTTAGCAAGATTACAAAGTCGGAGGTGTTGTAACCCGTTGCTTACTCTTTCTCTTGCAAGTTAAAATTCTGGGGTTGTGCAATAAAACAGAGTAAATAGTTTTAATTAACAATAGAAAGCCAAATTCAACAGTGCACAACACAGGTTGTTAACTATTCAGTTTTAAACAGTAAATGCATTAGAAAATTTACAGATAATGTCAAGGTTAAAATAACGGTTTTGATACCAGTTATTATGCAATAACGGCCGACGCATACACTATTTGTTAACAGAATCAAAGCAAAACTGTGCTGACTGAAGACGGGGGTTGAGATAAGACAATTCAAATGTTGATTCTTCGATTGTTGATTTCTGGTTACAAATGGATGGAGACAACAATAAAGATGCGAAAATGATAGTGCTTTAGACTTAACTTGTAGTATAAAACAAGATTTAAACAGAATTACGGCTTTCCCACGAGAAATTGAGGCCGGCTGGGTAAAATTTTTGGCGTTTCAAAGCTTTATCGATTGCAGCATTCTGTTTCTATCGCCGGAACGGAGCGACCATCGGATAGCCGGATAGGTATCTGAGAGACCCGCTACCGGCAGACCAACCAGTCACTAAAAGCTCCATTTCCTTCTAGGAGAAGGGAGTAACTAGGGTTGCGCCGGGGCCGTGTAACGGGGCCGGGGCCAGGCCGGCCCCGTTTCGGCCCGGCCCCGCAAAATTTTTTAACGGCCCGGCCCCGGCCCGGCCCCGTTGACTTTGGGGCCCGGGCCCGTTACACGGCCCCGGCGGCCCCGTGGGCCCCGTCGGGCCGTCAGGACGTATATAACACACTTTATTATATATTTTCTGCTGTGCATATGGCTATTTCTTGGCGTATGTAGTAGTGATATTTCAGGCAGCCTTTTTATTTCAGTTTCAGGCGGTTGCTCGTTGGAATTTCGGATTCAAATTCAGTTTCAGTTTCAGGACTAATTTTATCTGATTTTCAGTTTCCGTTTCAGGTCTCATTTTATTTGATTTTCAGTTTCAGACGGTTGCTCATAGGAACTTCAAATTCAGATTCAAATTTGCTTGTTCCGTCCCGCGGGATCTCGTAGTCCCGCAAATTTGATAAATCCTATCCCGCAAAATCCCGCATCAATTTTTAATTATCTAATTAATTAAAATTAATAATAATTCAGTAATTCCTGTAAACTTTCGAAATATAAAAAACTTTCTGTTTTACAATGCTTCACGTTCCCTATTTTCTGTTAGTCATTTTGAATGTATAATTAGATATTTCAATAAATTACTATTATTGCTAAATAAATTAATTTAAATAAAATATAATAATATATACTATATTAAATGTAGACTTAGAGATATTCCAGTTTTTTTGATCGAACCAGAAGATTTTTGTTTCCATTTCAGCAAGGTTTGCTTAGAAAAGTTGATAGGTAGGAAAGTTAAAGTTCGTCTCTGATCTATTTAGAAAACTAATCTCAATTCCGTTTGTTGATATTTCGTTAGTTTCACTAGTCCAATGGAGTTAATGTCCCAAGATAATGTTGTATTGTAAAGAAATCAAAGCGTATACTGCAAACTTATTTTGAACTATTGACAAATTAAAATTGGGAAACCCATTTTAGATTATTATATTTTGCGCGAAACGATCGCGAAATGATTGACTTGTCACTAGTTATTTCTTTTGATATCGAAGTGAAATTATTTTTAAATACCTAAGTAAAGGTTTCTGATTTTTTAGCAGGCGCTAGCACAATGGCCCCCGGCCCCGGCCCCGACCCCGTAATTTCGCTAACGGCGCAACCCTAGGAGTAACCAATTAGCCAAAATTTCGACGGGTCCAGTTTGCATGAAACCTAAGCACAATTCCACATCTTTACAAACTTGGAAGGTATGTTCCTCCAAAGGATGGGATCGACAAACACCAATTTTGGAAAGCAGAAATAATCCCTTGGTGACAGAAACCTCCAAACCTCCAGGTTCCAGAAGTTTCTCACTGATTCCCTACAGAATGTCTGTGTAGGCTGTCCAATGCAAGCAACCAATGGAAGGCTAGCCCAATGGAATTGATTTATTGTTTCCCATTTCTGGCATGACGCGGATGACGATGAGTCCAATGGTGATATGCTGTCAGTTGACTGGTGCAGATAAATCAATCTCCTGTTAAAACAGGATGGGTAAGTAGATGAAGACAGAGAAGAAGAAGACTTCTGGAAGGACCAAACCATTGCAATCTACACTGACTCCCAGTCACTAACCAAGCTCCTGAAGGCCGGAGTCAGAGCTACATTCAACCCTTTATTCAACAATGTCAGATCCAAACTCACAGAGATCGGCAGGCGTGCAAACTTCAATTGATTCAATTCAATTCAATTCATTCAATGGATCCCGGGCATGTCGGCCTTCGAGAAAATGAAGAAGCAGATTCCCTTGCCAAGCAGGGTTGCTCAGTGGCCCAAACCGACATCCCTGTTGAGTATGGCGACGCCAGAGCAGCCATCAAACGGGCAGTCAAATCCTCCTGGCTTATCGGCATCTCCCACGGTACTACTCTCCAAATCTACGGGACCAGTGGACCTGTGCCGTCGGAAGCGGAATCGGGTCTCGGAAAGAAGGAGCGGGTGCTTCTCTCCCAACTCAGGACCGGCAAATCCCTCCTCCTTGCGCAATATAGACATACTATCAATCCAACCACCCAACCTTCCCCCCTTTGCCCACAATGCGGGGAAGAGGAGGAGGATCTGGGGCATCTTCTCCTCCGGTGCCCCAGGTATACTAGATCCAGGTATAATATCCTGGGTCCCTCACCCAACTGTAGCGGGAATGCCGAATGAACAATGCAAGCCACTATTAGGATTGCGCCCACAATGGATAACACACCTGGCTTTGGGAGAGCCAGTCCTGGGGAAGCCTCGCCAATAGATAAATAGATCTATAAATTACTACGTATGCTACCTAGACTAACCCTAACTAGCCCTAGTTGGAACGAAATACAAAGAGTATTTATTATAGAATAATATATAGGCGCAAGGCCGGCACACTAAGCTAACACACACACAAGTTACTTACACACAGTAAATATAGGCCCGCTGGCCAACGTACCTGCAGGAGCGGAGTGGGTTGCAAGCGGGGGAGCGCAAAGAATAGTTGGGGAGACCCGACTATTCAGCAAGACAGAAAAGTGACAACCAACGTGTTGTGGGGAATTTTAGAGAGACCCCCCTGGTGGGCGGGGCTTAGGAATTCCCCCCAACCAATAGGAAGTAAACACCTACCCTCCCAATAGGAAATACCCAATAGTGGGGACGCCCAACACACCCAACCTTTCCCCGACTAACTAGTCTAACACGTGGCGTCAAGCCAGTGACTAACTAGGCCAAAAGGCTGCAATGAGCGTACACACATAACATGGATATTTGTAAGGGGATATGTATATTCCCTACATTTCCCAGGGCTCACGGGACGAGCACCTGCGAGGGCATTATCCTGAGGTACGTCACAACAGAACAATACAAATATAGCAGTGTATAACTGGCAAAGTAGAAATACAAAAATGGTAAATGGAATGCAAATAGCAAATACAAAACTAGATATATATGGAAGAAAATAACAACAAGTGAAAATACTGATAAAATTAAAGTATCGGATATAATTAGCGTACTGCTAAGAGTAAGAAGAAAGTATGGTAATACTTCCGGTAGAACTCATGGGAGAGGAGAGATGGAGGTCTCTCCATTGGAATATAATTCGTACGGATATGGTTATTAAGTATAATAATAATAGGAACTAATAAGGATAAGAAGATAGAAGTACCAAGAAAGTAACTTAAAATTTAGAACCACATTACCGTAAGGTAGGTATCCTGGTGGGAGAAAAAGAAAAACCCAACACCCATAAGTATTTCCATAGGAATTTGCAGTAGCCATGAATGAGCTAGATAGTGGCATAGACCATAGACTAGGACAGTTGCCAAATTGGCTGCAGAATTATGCAAACCACAATCACAATGATATACAGCGTAAAGCTCCGAATAAAGCATACTATAATAACTATTAGCACAAGATGGTAGGTATATAGAACTGTACATGGCAGAATATGCAGTTGAGCAAAAATTAAACCAGATTGACAAAATACCCTTATTAGGAATAAGCTGCATAAGATAGACAAGGCACAAAAATATATGGCTATACATGAATAAAAACGTAAGTAGCAAAATAACAATGGGGTTTACCCGGCAAAGGGGAACACTAGTAACAAAAAACAAAACAAAGATTAAAAGAAGAACTCACCATGGGGACTAATATATCATATCAATTGAAAAAAGAGACAAACCAAAGCCAAATACACTAACAAAAAATAACAAACATACAGGACAAGTTAGGTTCGAAGCTAAACCAGCACCAAAACCAACTAATGTAATGCAAAATATATGTGATAAAAACAAACACGATTAGTGGTAAAACAGTCACATTCGGTAATAAAGTCAGAACTACATGGATGTTGCCATACTTCAGGAAAAAAGTTTACAGAGATGGAATGGAGATTTGAGAAATGTTTATGGAATATCCAAATTAAAAATGGAAATTAACTCCAGGCAGCCGATAAGAGGAACAGTCATGGATCCATGGAGGTGGAACCAAGGGTAGCAAGGTCGAAAGTCAATTTTGCCAGGAGTTATATGCCGGCAAACCTACATCTCTGCATTGATGGCTCTTGGACTAGCCTTCGTGCAGGCATTCCCTGGAGGGGATCTCTGAAGCCTGGAGGCATTGCATTGGAAAGAAATACTGCCTGTCGGTCTGGAGGTTCCAACCAGCTATAAAAATTCAAGCCTTCACTGACGTGCATGAGTCCAGACCATTTACAGAGAGGGCAGTCCGGAGGGCCTCACGGATGGAACGGAGGCCGGAAAGACCATCCTTATATCAAGTCTTGTGACAATGTGACCAAGGTGTTAACAAGCGATGATGCTTGAATCCCTGAAGATCCTCCAGGGTCCAAGGGCTCCCGGTGGAAGGACCTTGAACAGGCTCGTTCCAGGGACCAGCCTGTGTGGAACCAGAGGAAAAGTTCCAAAAGAAGTGCCAAATCTTCCTGGGAGATTCTGCCTGCTTCAAAGGGTCAGCATCAGAGACCCAGGCAATGCCCTCCCAGAGTAGGGAGGCCCAGTTTCTGAGCAAATGCACGGACCATCTCGGCATGTCAGCATGTTGAATCCCATAATTGTTCAGGGAAACCTCAGCGGAGCTGGTAAAGGCAGCCCGGGTTGCTTGGTTCCCACCCCTTCGTATCTTTCAGAAGCATAGAAGGAGTGACAGATAATGAGCCGCCGGAGAAAGAACATCAAAGTCCGGCGCTCAGGTAAAGCTGAATCCATTTTCAGGCATCTATCGGCTCTGATGCATAGCAGCTGAAGATCTTGTTGTGGAAATGCCTGAAGGCCGAGATTCGGCTTAGTTTCCGCAGAGCCAGTTTTTCTAGTTCATAAAGATGTTCTTCGTTCCAATCATGCTGACGCAATTGGTCCGCACGACATCTCACTGCCAGGTGTTCGGAACAATATGGGTGTGAACCGCGTTTAGACAGATAGAGGAATGATAGGCTCCATATCTGGATCTTCGATCAGGTTGATAATATTGCTTCATCGTATCGACATTGCAGTTGTACGAACATGCTGATGCTTTGCGTGGTAAGGGATCTAAAAGACGGCGTCCTTCTTCTGCGCATCAATGAGGAGATACTTCCAGTTCTGTGACAAAGTCAAGGGAGACCCGATCAGCTCCATCAAAGGAACAGTCCGAACGATCGTGTTAAACCAGCCGGCCACGTACCATCCTTCGATAGTAGGGATGGATCTTCGCCCATAACATGTAAGCGATTGTCCATGCAGGTTGAACGGTCCGGCCGATGGTAAGTCATCA
>JASAND010017545.1:0-17465 GCA_030248195.1 Trissonchulus latispiculum | reverse complement strand
TCTATTTTAATGAGGGATCGATACAACTAAGAACTGCTCCCACTAAATGTAGACTTCCAGTCACAAGTACATGAATCTCTTCATAGTCCAGCTCTGACGAAAAGCAAGGCGGGGAGCTTCCAATCTGCTCTCCTGAGACAAAGCTTCTGATATAGTCCAAGGCATCATTCACCGATTCTACTATTATGGCTGAAGGTAGATCCTCATCAATATCTGCTGTTTGGCTTGCACTGATCAATTCTGGTGCACAGTCAGGCCCCTGCAAGTATCTTTCCACATCCCGAACATAGGATCGTTTATTCAGTATGTGCTCCCAAGCATTTTTGCTGTTGATGCATCGGATTCGTTGTGTGTCTAAGGACACGTTTAGATTGGTTAGCTCTGAAATTCGTAAATATAAATAAAAGGTAAATGAATATGGACCGATCATAAGAATATATAATATAGTACATAGAATAAAAGTGAAATATAAATATACGTAGTGACTGAACACCAGTGTGAAATATTAATGAGAATAGCTATTAGCTGTAGGTTAATTAGTATAACGCTCCAGTTCTAACTTCCAGAGCATACTGAAATAATTCGCTATTTGTGGCATAACAACCTTTGACATTGAAGTTAGAACGTGCAAAATTGAAGGCGACGTCCGTCTTCGCTACAGAAAGTGAAAACGACAGCAATCCTATCCTTACCTGACTTAGGATCCACAGTTACGCTGACGATATTTGGGCAGAAAACGGCAAAATCAAAGTCAACATCCTAAAATATATAATGAAAGGAGTGGACAGTATTACGCCAAATCCTTGGACAAATAATTTTTAAAAATTCAAAACTCGATGATGATTCTTGAGGTAGTTTCAAGTTCATAAAAAAGTGACCACCAACGACACACTTAGTGGAGGATGGTCGGGGGACCCTCAAAGGCAGGGCAGTCCGAAGACCCCAAAATATTTTAGATCCGCTTGTTCAAAAAATTATTTGTGCGCTACTGAGGACCTTACCGAAGAATCTTGCAACAACCTTCAATAGTAAATGAAAATAATAAAAATAACTTTATCAGTAATAAATCAAACAAATTCACAGCGCAAACACACACCAGTTTGCAAAAATAATGCTTGCAGTACCAAGGAAAATAGAAAATTTAGAAACAATAATTGTGCTATATGAAACATGTCCAACGTACCGCAAGAAATGAAAGCAACGTGTCAGGACTCCTATCACCGGTACAGTTAAATAATAAGATCCTTCCTATTCTTCTAAAACAAAGCAAGATAGTAAAGCTAATTAATAACGGCAGAAGTAAAGCAAGTGACTCTTTTAACAGCTCGTGAGCATGAGCAGATAACATCTGTATCCGTCATGCATCTTCTGCATGCATTTCTGCTACTGTTTTTCTTGATTTTAATTATATTCAATGATTGCTGTGTTTTCAATAAAAATAAAACTAGATATGCACCGGTGCCTAGCCCTGTGTAAATTTATGACATTTTTCACCAAAATGTCTAAGTAAAAAATAGATCAACGTGTTACAAATCATTTGCTATCTCAACAATTTAAGTTGGGATATCCTTCTTTCGTAATTTTGGGAGCTCAGAAAAGCTTTATGCATAGATTGAAAGCTTACAATGAGGAAATTCATGCGAGTTTACGAAACTAGCAAAATTGTCAATTATCAATCAATTTTCAGCTTCTGGGGGGCTTCTCCCCCTAGACCCCAAAAGTTTCTGAGGACCGCCCCCAAAATAAAAATTAAAGTAGAATAAAATTTTTTATGTGGGCCACTGTTCCCACTGTCAAGCTTGTACTGAGTTTTTCAAACTGGATGAAGAGGAACCTAAACGTTTTAGCCTTAAGTTTGGTGAAATGATACATACACAGAGACTTGCGGGGTCGCTGATACTGGAGTAGCGTTTCCGGTACAGCTTTTTGTGAGCTCAGCATAAGCTTAAGGTCGTGCTTCCCTTAATACTGTGGCAGAAAGTGCAATTATTGCCCAATTACATTCAAACTTTCAGAAAATCATCTGGTATGATAATAAACTTCACGTAAAAATGCCAGCTTCACAACGTATATACATGTATAGTGAGAAACAAAAATTTGAAGTTCTTGAACCATACGTAGAAAATTATGCCCACCAACTATGATCATTCTAAAGCTTAATATGTGCTCTACAACTTTGCTTTTACACACTAGTCTCTAGCTGTCATCGTTTTTGAGCAGTAAATTTTTGAAAAAATTTCCTTCGTAATTTTTTGGTTTTGACGGGATTTTGCTGAAAACAAGTAGTTTTGTCGAATTGGTACCAGTCTAAACCACAAAGATAGGAAAGTTTATAACCAAATTTAAGGAGCGTAAATGGGTCTATTGAAAGATGCACTGGGTTAGTTGGAACACTGCACACTAAACGAGTCTAAGATTCTGGTCGAATAACTGATTTTGTCAAAAATCGGCCAAAAATTTTTGACCGAAGACTGCTCCACAACCAGTGAGTGGATCTGAATCATATTTAGCACAGCATGTCTGGACAATTTGCCAAGGGTCGTTTTTTGTTTTTCACTCTATCAGCTTCCAATCAAGAGCAACGATTTTTTAAATTTAGATAAAATGTGAAATCTGCAGGAAATGCTGAATTTCTACATACAGAAAATGTTTTGATGAAATTTCTGCATACAATGTTTTGATGAAATCAAAAAATCAATGAAAAACTTAAAATTTTGCAGCAAATCAATCAGAAATCTGTTTATACATATGATTCTACACCAAATTTGATCTATAACGGTAAACTTTAAGGCACAGGTGGCACCTCCATTATTGCCTGTTACCAGCTTCGACATACATAATATACGCAATGCGAATAAGCGTTTGCAAATTTCTACGTGTGGCGTATTTACTTGTGAGAGGAAAAAACGTTTTTATTATCGGATTTATACAGACGGCAATCAGTAGAGCTTAATCTAGCGCTAGTAGCAGCTCTGAGGCAGTACAACTACGAACTTTCATAAAAAATATCCATGCATTGGTCATCAGCGCATTGGTTAGAAACGCATCTCTAACAGACTGCTCAAATTTAATCAAAAGTCATTCTAATCAAAACATAGGCAGCAACACATACTTTGAATCACTGAAAGTAGCGCTTGTCTGTCGAAACCATTCCGAGCAAAACTAAAATACGAACAAAATAGCAAAAAACGACAGCAATGCGCAATCTTTACTATGAAAGCAGCTGCTCGCCTACCTCCTGCGAGGGAGTGCTGGGTGCAAACGAGTCATGTACTCAAAATGGATCACACAACTTTCCGGGTTTGTCTCTGATCCCACCCCATCTGCGCTTGGGGATAGAAGTGTCGAAAGATGCTGTGCTCCTCTACCTTGCGTATGAGCAGTGAATGGATGTCTTACTACCGGAGCCGAAAGGCCAAGAAGGTGTCTGCTCCAGCTTCCCATCGTGGGACAGCATTCAGGCGACGAAGCGAGAGTTATACTAGCTATGACTGATGGGGAGACACAAAGATTAGCTCCCTCATAGCCTCTTGGCTGAGTAACCCGGCAATAATAACAACAACAACAACAACAACAACAAGCAGCTGCTGGTCAAATAGGAGGCACTTCAAAAAATACAAAGTAAAACAGTTACGCAATAGTGTGGATGTATACTTGCGTACCTTTACACTTTTAGGTGTATGCGCTCCATCAACAAAATAAGTAATGGGATGTTTTCGAATGATATGACTTCTGCCAGGCCATTTACATAGTGCAAGAGCTAAAACAGAATATTCATGCTGTCAAGAAAAACAAACTGCAAGCTTTGTAATACTACATTGATATACTGATAATATATCAAAAGAAAGTCGATAAAGCTAAAGCTAGATTCTAAGAAAAATTGCAAAGAAAATCACTGCAATTCTAACCATCAGATGATTCTCGAGATACGGAAAATCCACTTAAAACGGGAATAGGTGAACTATCGCTTCTAGAGTGACGAGGTCGGTAAGAAGAATCTAAACAAAAATAAGGTGTAAGAAACTGAACAAAAAGAAAACCTTTTCGACAAATAAACCTTTATTACAAAAGCAATAATCAAAAGATCCAATTGCGATCATATTTGACGATGGCTAACAAACTCAAGGCAACAAACGACTGGTGCAAGCGTTTTCTCCAAATTCGATTTTTCTCAAAAACAAAACAGAATTCTACCGAAATACACAGCTACGGGAAACATAACTCTATGACAATAACAGTTAGTTCAATCAGCTCAATAATCAAATACAGTTACTTAAAACGCAGAAAAAATGAGTCTGAAAAATATGCCATACAATGGTTTAATCCGGCAAACAGACGTAGGTAGAATTCATTACCTCTATATCTTTCGAGCCAAATGTTGGTAGCCTGTACTGCAAGGGAAATGTTCCAGTGTTGAGTCTCACCAGGAATACCACAACGGACACAGCCATCCGGCCAGTCATAAAAGTCCACCTGAGGCACTAGATACAGATCACAGCTTCGCTCTAAAGCTCGATCACGAAGAACGTCAAGGGCTCGGCCCTCCTGGGGAACGGTTATGGCCACAGAGCCAGGCTTAAAGATACCCGCTTTCTGCCAAGCTATCTCTTCAATGGTGTTGCCCAGAAGAGAACAGTGATCCAAATCTAAGGATGTAACCGCACATACTAACGGCTGCCTGCAATAAATGTAAACATTACTCAAATCTAATATTAGCTAAATAGCTGTGCACCACATATAGTAATATAATATGTCGAAGCCAAATACACGAATCTGTCAGACAGCTATCTGGCATAAAATTTATATAGTTTATATATTTATATTTATAAAATTCATATAGTTAACTTAGACAAATCAAAACCGTTCGAAACGTTCTATAGCGAAATAAAATATCTAAAATTTGTCGAAGAGCTTTTCTATAAATTCGTTTCTAACTTTTGTAACAATTGCCACTGTAAGACACCCCCAAAAACACTGAAATTGAAAAACTTATTTAGTCTTAGATACTGTGTTTATTTAGCTACAAAATGAGCTACTGAACGCCTCGAACGATTTTGATTTGAGCAGGTAGCGTTGCCAGAAGCGAAAAATCTGAAGTTCCGCTTTTGGACTAGTAAGTTTCAATAGGAAATGGAAATTTTGAATAATTGTAACCTTTTCATACCTGGACAAAATCGTCTTAAATTTTAATGGAGTGTGTAGAGCCCTAGAGTATCAGCCCCCACCCTTAATTTTCTAAGTAAAGATGCGCTATTTTGGCGATAAGTTGTTTAAGATTGCACCAATTTGGATTATTTTAATTTTAGGTTCTAAACCGCCAGCTCTCACGGAACAGATTCGAAGTGGTAAAATACTGAATTTTAAAAGAACAAGAACTTGAAATTAAATTAACCTAAACAAGAACAAAAAGTGCTCCTTCGTCGCATGTAAAATACATACGAGTCTTCGTAGGCAGGTTGTACATAAGCAAAAACTAGCCTCTAAAATACATATGAGTTCCGTAGGGAGGTTGTAAATTAAGGAAAACAAGTTGCAACCGCTTAACATATGAGCCTGTCCTACAACGAGGCTCATATTGGCGTATGTCATAATACGAATAATTTGCAGATATATATTTTACTTTTATATAAATACATACTGCATAAAGCTTTTTATTACAAATTGTCCTTCACATAGCTTGCTGATCAGTCACTATAGTGTGCATACGCTCAATACGGTACGCCATGAGGCGCTCTGACTCAGAGCCAAGTGGGAACACATTCTGCGTGTGTATAACGTGAAAGTGTTTCGAGAATGGATTAGGTGTACCGTGTACCACAGCGTATATTAGGTGTACCACAGTGTTTCAGGAAACATCAGGTTGCATGTACAGTTAAGCTTGAGCAGTCGCAGTTCACTTCAGACCATTTCTTCTGGGCCACAACGTCTATTCATTTTTTCCGTAACGTGCTGGGCTTAATCTAGGGAATTTTTCTTGGGGGGGGGGGCTCGGGGCGAGTAATTCTTGGGGGGATTTTTAAAAATGTTTCTAAAAACATGCTAAAAATAGCGCTATTTTTATAGTAATCGCCAAAAAAGTTCGTTTTTAGTGCAAAAATAGTGCTTAAATAGGCAAAAATCGACTAAAAATCTCCGGCGACGCCGGAAAATTTTTGAAAATTTGGCCTTCTCAGCGATTTTTTCAGGGTAAAAGTTGGTACCAAAAGGGGCATCCACTTTTGGGGGGCAAACGAGTTTTTTGGGGGGAAGACAGTTTATGGGGGGCACCACCCCCCCCCCACTAGAATAAGCCCAGATGTGGATGAAGCTGAGGTTCTTTAATGAGACTTTAATGTGGAATGCACTGTGACGCCAATATGAGCCTCGTTGTAGGACAGGCTCATATGTTAAGCGGTTGCAACTTGTTTTCCTTAATTTACAACCTCCCTACGGAACTCATATGTATTTTACAGGCTAGTTTTTGCTTATGTACAACCTGCCGACGAAGACTCATATGTATTTTACATGCGACGAAGGAGCACTTTTTGTTCTTGTTTTCTATTATTTTATATATGTATGCCCCTGAAGGTATGTATAGATATCTTTCAACAGTAGCAAGCAAGCCAACCACAGCTCGTACCGCTTACACTCTACAGCCACTTTGGGTACGCAGCTCTATGACCAAAGTTGCTCAGCTTGCTTAGGGCTTTCATTTGACACCAAATTTGACCACTTTTGAAAAATTTCATTTTTGACCGAAAATCACCAAGTCCCCCACTCATTTGATACCATATGTGACCATTTTTGAAGAATTTTAATTTTGACCCAAAATCACTTAAGTCCCCACCCCACCCCATCACTCTACAGCCACTTTGAGCATGCAGTTCTGTGACAAAAGTTGCTCAGCTCGCTTAGGGCTTTCATTTGACAGCAAATTTGACCACTTTTGGAAAATTTTAGTTTTGACCCAAAATCACCAAGTCCCCCACTCATTTGATACCAAATGTGACCATTTTTGAAGAATTTTAATTTTGACCCAAAATCACTTAAGTCCCCACTTAAGAGGCTATGTGCAGTCATGATGTTCCAGGAAGTCGGTACCGACCGGACCCTCCAGACGACAAAGTGGAACCAGCACAGCAAGATGGGTGGGTCGGACGGCAAAACGGACATGGAGAGGCTAAGCAAAGCCTACTATGGACCTCCAGGGAGCGGTTACCGACCTGACCCCTCATACGGTCAAGTGGAACCAGCCCTGCAACTTGGGTTACTCGGGCAGCAAAACTGATAGCGGGAATCGATTCTCCGTCATAAAAAACCTTTGTATGCAAAATTTGAGCCACCCTTGTAGCAAAATAAGCGAAAAATTAAGTTCAAAGTTCGACCCAAAATTCACCACCTTTGCTGGCCAGTAGGCGCGTAGCCAGGGGGGGGCGAGGGGGGCATGCCCCCCCCCCCGAAATTGGAGACAAAAAGAAAAATTTTTAATGAGTAGCAGCAGCGCGAATAAATATTTCGAAAAATTTTCGCCTGCGGAGCTACTTTTCATTGAAAATACCTCAAAAAGCACCAGATTTCGCTTGAAAATTTCCACCATCTGTTTAGTTGCGGTAGAAATTTCAGAGCATTTTTGGCTTGCCCCCCTCCAAAATAATTTTCTGGCTACGCTAGTGCTGGCCAGTACCGAAAAATTACGCAGAGACGGAAAATCATATAGCACTTGAACGACCCTGATATGTGTACTGTTTAACCATATAGTCAGTATTGCCCCATATATAGCCCAGTCTGACTTATTAAGGCGCCTTTGAAGCATACTTTTTGGCCATTTTAGCGTTTTGGCCGACTTTGGCCCCCAGCCAAAAATTTTTTCCGGCTCCAGGAGGCATAAAAACTAGTTTATTTTCTTATTATCTCGCCTAAAGGCGAGATAGCTGTTATCGTTTCTTGCTCAAAATGAACTGCATGCTGCGAACTGCATGCTGCATTTAAATATATAATCCTATATATTTAAATTTCACTAACCAAGTATTTGATGTGTTGTTTACTGAAGAAAATATTGCAAAATTTATTGATAAGTTACCTAATAAAAAGTCGGCTGGTCCTGACGGATTATCTTCTTTCTTTTTAAAACGAGTTAAAGATAGCATTCTCAGGCCCCTAAAGTATATTTTCCAGTTAAGCATAAACTCGGGTCTGCTGCCACAACAATGGCTTGACGCTAAGATTGTTCCTATTTATAAAAAGAAGGGTAAAAATAATGATCCTGCCAGTTACCGACCAGTAAGCCTAACATGTGTTTGTTGTAAACTTTTAGAGTCCATCATTCGAGATCTTATTATAAAGCATTTGAAAGAAAATAATCTGATCTGCCAGCAGCAACATGGTTTTTTGAAAAAGAAATCGATAGTTACAAACGTTTTAAAATCTCTTGTTGATTGGTCTAACATGCTAGAGGAAGGGAAGGTAGTTCACTGCTGTTATCTTGACTTTGCAAAGGCTTTTGATACAGTATCACACACTAAGCTTCTATACAAGCTTGATCGGTATGGCATTAAAGGTAAAGTATTAAATTGGATTCGAGCTTTTCTTTCAAATCGTACGCAGTTTGTTGAAGTAAACGGTAGTAGATCGCCAAAAAGCCCAGTTACTAGTGGTGTTCCGCAAGGAACAGTGCTGGGACCAGTGCTGTTTTTGGTCTATATAAACGATATAGTAAGTTGTATTGAGTCGGCAAAGCTTCTGATTTATGCAGATGATGTTAAGTTATATATTGGAACTAAAAAATCAACTATTACTGACGTACTACTTCAAGATGATCTTAGGCGGTTGTATGAATGGTCAGTTAAATGGCAGCTATGTCTTGCCATTCCAAAGTGTTCAGTATCGGTTTTTGGACCATGCATACAACAGCCACACTATCAGCTAAATGATGAAACTCTGCCGGTTACAAGCGAAATTAGAGAACTAGGCTTCATAATTTCAGGAAATTTGCAATTTAGTAGTCACTGTTTAGCAGTATACAAAAAAGCATTAGGCGTTCAAGCTTTGATATTTAAATCTTTTAAATCCAGAGATAGAAATTTTTTAGTTAAAATGTTCACTTTTGTCCGTCCTATTGCTGAAAGTAGTACCCCAATTTGGTCTCCTTACTTGTTAAAGGACATAGATTTAATAGAAAAAATTCAAAGACGTTATACCAAACGGATTCCTGGACTTGAACATTTTAATTACTTAGAACGTTTAAGCATGCTAGGTCTTAAGTCACTGGAGATTAGGCGTTTGTATACCGATCTGAAATTACTCTACAAAATTGCTAACAACCTAATTGAAATCTCCTTTGATCAAATGTTTCAATATTCCAACCCGGTAAACACACGTAGTCACAGTTTGCGAATAAGATTACCGAGAAACACTAGGACTGCCTCATTAAATAATTTGTTTCATGTTAGGGTAGTTAATGTATGGAATTCGCTACCCGAGACGGTAGTTACTTCTCCAAGCTTTGATAGTTTTTGTAGGCTTCTAGAGTCATTGGATTTAAAGCGATTTCTAAGGGGTCGGGGGGTCAGTTGATCACCGTGATCCTCCCCCGTCCTGCTCACGTTAATGAAGTTAGCGGTATGTTGTTAGTTGTTGTTTTGTTATGTTAATTTTTTTCTTTCCGTGCTGATTTTCTTTTCAGTTTTGTGATTTGTTTTGCGTTTCATATGTAATTTCATATGTTTATTTGCTAGATATATATAATTTGTTTTGTTTGCAATTAAACGCTTACCTTTATTTACTTGAGTAAAGATTTCTTTCTTTCTTTCTTTCTTTCTTTCTATGCTCAACACTCCTTCAATTAACAAATTTCGTTTTTGTACGTGGGGGTCCCGATTGTGCTTGGCCCTTATTGGCACAACTTCGACCTATTTCAATTTTTTCTGAATTTAAAAAAGATAATTTTTCACCTGCCAAAGCAGAGAGAAGCTGCGAGTAAGCTTAGTCAATTATTCGACCAGAGCGAAAGATTGAGAAAAAGAAGCACCAAAAATCTTATAGCACTGGCAATTTGTCTTTAGCGATTTGTACAGTATGCTTTCGGTTTCCTCAGTTTTTTATTTTTACCCTATTTCTATCCTTTCTAGCCTATTCTATCCCTCTTCTATTTTTTACAGTCATCTCACCCAATCGGTACTCCTGTTACGGGGATAGTGCCAGCCTAGAACGTATGCATTTTTGAGGGAAGGGGGTTCTGACACTGAATATATGTATTGCCATAGCACCCGAGGCGTTCTATAAGGCCATCAAAACGTCTATTACTTCCATCGTAATGGAGCTGCTGTGGCAGCTCCATCTGACTGGCGGATACCCCTCGACAGTCTTGTAAATTTCCCAGAGAGGATTTAAAATTGGGCGCAACAGCTTATTTTCTGCAATCGCTGGACTTAACATAATCCTCCACTTATAGCACAGTAAGAATCCAATGCTCTACCAGAGGCTCTCCTGCGTTCAATTATATACATAGAACACAACTCATGTATAAATAGTGAAAATTTAGACGAAAACTAAATACCCATTTTATGCTATGGTTTAGCTAGTATTTAACTGACAGTTTTAATTTGAACAAGGTTGAAATAAGCACAACGAAAGATCTCAAAAATTAAACACTATTTCAAAACGGCAGTCAGCAAAAGTGCGAAAATTGTCAGTGCTTTGAGTTCTAAAAAAATGGTCCGTAACAAAAGTTTCACGGACAAAATCTGTATCTGGTATGTACCGTTCTGCGGCGAGATAATGCTCCTTTTAGGAGCCAACTTGCTTTTGATTTGTACTGCAAGAATATATATGGGTTTCATAGGCAAAAATTTTTCTCAGTTATTCAAGCTACAAAACCCCCTTATGAGACATCAAAAGCGAGAAACCGAAAAACATCACTCTCGTAAGCGAGTTTTGGGCAACTTTTTAACGGAAGGTGGTACGAGGATGAAACTTGGCAAATATACTAAACTCGACACGTACAATTTTTGCGCACATAATCTGCGCAGGATATGCTCAGGAATCTGCGCAGCTTCTGCGCAGCCTTGTTTATACTGTCATTCGACCATTTTCACTCATATTATAGGGTCACTACCGCGACCACTATGATATTCGTCGTCAACAACTTATTGCAATTTCCAAAATATTTCAAACTAGTTCATGTTTGGTTAGAAAATTAATTTAAAACGTAACAATTTGGCGCTCATAGAAATTACATAGCATTTGTTCCTGTTGAATAACATTAGCTTGTCATTTATGACACTTAATTGCTTTTTTTATTGTTCTGTGTGTTAGCATTTTGCTATCTGGTTCGAGGAAAGCATTTGTCTATACTATATACATATTATCTACAAAATACCGTACGTAACACATAGGCATATATAGAAGGTAATTTTACGTTCTGCCAGATAGACAAATGCATTGAAATTTGTGCCATACAGCCAAAGACCTTTTAATTGTAATTTAATATCTGGCATCCCAAATAATTATCTGGCAGATTTGTCAATAGGGCTTCGACATAATATATTTGGAATTCCTCACTCCCGGAGTCTGACACAAAAATTTAAACCAATAAAGTTGTCAAGTAAAAGATTAAGGCGACATAAAAAGACTAAATCAGAGTACTACGTGTAATCAGTCTCACTAAAACATACGGTAAAATATTTGTCGAATCATATTCACCACCAATGCCAACTTCAATAATTCCCACATCAACCTAAAATCATTTTGACTGTTACGACGTCAGTCTGAAAATGGATTTAAAGATAATTCAACACTAGAAATGTTAATTTTGCAGGAATCTGAAGAAAAGATAAAGTGCTCCCTCAAGAGAACTCCAACCTACATAAGGTTATAGGGAGCCAGTTGTTATATTCGGATTTGCAGCCCGAGTGACAACTCAAATGTTGACTGCGTCTGTGAAAGGGGCAGGCAGTACTTCACCAGGTATTACGCCACAATACAGACTCTTGCTACATTCCCTCCACCGTGGTACCGGTACCCATTTACCGACCAAATAAGGGTAGACAGTGTGGGTTGGCTGGAAACCACGGCGAACCGTTATGTACTTTAGTCCCTTGCTCAAGATGAAATCTGAAAGGCTTGTAGCAGCGGGAATTCGAACCTCGGTCGAAGGCCTCAACAACTCCGCCGTCACGGACTATAATAACATTTTCAAAACTTATCCAAACGATATTGCCAATATTTATCCAAACGATATTGCCAATATTTGGCTGCTTAATACAGAAGGGCCCGGCGCAAGATGCGCAACTGATTGACAGTTAAAAGGAAAATGTGTTCAGGCAGGTTAGCAGACAAAAGGTAGAAAGAGAAGCAATTTACCATAGTTTGGAATCTGGCTTCTACTGGGGGTTCCCCACCCCCCGACTCCCCGCTTACATCTTCAATTGAACGTTGATCCTTCTGTCAGCAGTAACTTATATTATATATATAGCAGATGAACGTATACTGTGCATGTCGTACTTTGTTTCTATTTTAATTTGACACGGTAAACTAAAATGCGTATAAAATCTTCGTAACTGTTCAAGGAAACGTTAACTGTATTTCTCTAACCTCTAATCTAACTCTAACATTCACTTAACAATTATATCAATTTCTTAAGGTGGTGATTCCTTTTGGGCACATATTGTTGATTGACGGCGTAAACCAGGATGAAATTCAACGAAACTTTCCAAAATAAGTTGTTTTAGCGGTCTAACACCCTCTGCGCAATCGCGCTTCGAAAATTCAACATTTGCGTTCAGGGCGGTTTTTGCCAATTTCTGAAAGTTTGGCAGCAGCTGCATGGCTATGACTATATCCATTCGAAAGAACTCGTTAAACTCTACAATTTTGCTTTTGGAAGCAACTTTCTGGCTTTTCCCTATCGTGAGATATAGCCAATTTTCTTATTTTGGCGTCAAAAACTTGTCCTTTCTGCAGAAATCAAATAATCCACTACTTCTTGAGCTACGAAAGCCGTAAAATTTAACTAAGGGTGTCGATTTAAAGGTCTCACAGAGGCCAATTATCGGAGGCATGACCATCGTACAATTGCTATCCCTTAGGCTGCTATCACAAAAAATGTAGTTTTTGCAAAAACACGACCAAATTTTTTCCAGCGATTGTGCAGAATTTAGTATGCAAGCTAGAGAGTTGCCACTTAGCAGATGTGTTCTACACAAAAATACCCCGGGACCCTTTTTTAGTTGCCCCGATAGCTGCTTTCTAACTGAAGTAGTGGCTTGCCAAAGTAGTGAAAAGTAGGCAAAATCCAGGTTGCGCAGACATTTTAGTTTATTTCTCCATAACGAAGAGCGATATCACAATAACTAAAAAAGGGTCCCCAGCTATTTCATAGAGGTATCGAATGCTCTAACCGATGTCCTGCGAAAAAATTTACTTCAGCCTGCAAAAAATCTGAAAAATTATACTTCTTCTAAAATACAGGAAAACCATTTTGGAAAGCCAAACTTAGATTCATTGTACTCAATAAAAAGAGAAAATGTTAAGCTACATTTTGATATAAAGATGACTTCTTAACTCCAAATAATGAATGAATAATAGTGGTTCAAAGTTGATGTCTCCAAAAGGAATCACCACCTTAACTGTTCAAGGAAAAGAATTCAAAGTTTTAACAGTAAATTTGCTCTTAAATTTAAAACTTTCTTCAACTTCTGAGGGGCCGCGCCCCCCAGACCCCCGGTGTATGATTCACACATTTACATACACTAAATTCAATGAGCACGCAACGTAAAATGAAGTATGACATTAACCTTCTTAAAAAGTCGTATAACGCATTAATTCGACGTTAAATACGTTTATACCGTTGAAAAGTAATTTTTAATTTTACGCAGTCGAAATGAAAAGTACGCACTCAAATTGAAAATATAAATATACAGAATTTAAGCAGGTCCGATTTTCTAAAAAACCTGGTTTCAGGCTTCTGGAGCCGGCAGTTAAAATCAACTTTGTCATAGAAGGCAAGCCAAGTCAAACAGCATAAAAACTGAAACAAACCTTTTCTTGCAAAAATATGTGAAACGCAAGCACTGTCAGGAAACGAAAATAAGGAGGGCGCGTAGTCTCGTCAGCAACCTGAAAATAACAACCTTTGACCAATTTTCTGTTTTAAAAAACCTAGCATTTCTTTACAATGGAGAGAATCACATTGTTTTCAGCAGATAATACGTTGTAGCATCAGGCTTTTACAAAACTTAAAAACAAAACAGCAACATCTTTACGTTTTACGTAACCTATATAACGTATGTATATCTATAAAGACGTATATATAACGTATACATACCTTCACAACTCTGTGATAGAATTTCCAAAAGTATTTTGCAAACAATTCTTCAGATAATGACTTTCCGTTGACTCGAATCCGTTCTCGGACACTGACAAGATGGGGTGAGCTAAACGCAAAACGACGAATCAGTCCATACCACAGTGGGCGTGTTTCAGATATGTATTCTAACGATGCCGAAAAATTCAAGATGTAAAAATTTAAATTTCATAAAAATTATTTTTATCTTTTATGGATTTTTTCGGGGAGTGGATTCCCCGACCCGACCCCTGAAACGCAAAAGGGGAAATTTTCCGGGAGGTCCGTATATACGTATATAGGTAAAAATGTTGGGTAAAAAAGAAAACTTAGTAGTTTGGGCTATTTTGCATGGGAAAAAGAAAAAGGTCCGAAACTCGTCTGGAATTTGGCTGAAAATAGATATATATATAATCAGCTAACAATTTCCGGCGATCTGAGAAAGTTTTTGAATATTTGCATATTTTGACCAAAACTCGGACAGAAAAAATTAGGGAGGTTAAGCAAAAGTAACTGGAGTAAACGATTTCGTTCAGGGGTGGAATACAAGTAACATTTCAGATGTGGCTTCAAGATAAGGTGCGTGCGCAACAATATACGTATATATATAGGCCATGATGTGCTATTATGCTTATGCTAAAGAGGGGAGAAACAACAAAATATGCATCATTCAAAGCACGTAAATTCATGAAATGTATATACACACACCTGAAAAATCCCGTTTTAAACCCGTGCCGTCGGAGGATGCTTTCTGTCAAGGCACCTGTTGATCCTTTTCCTTTAGTACCACTGATATGGACAGCATTTAATTTGTTTAGCTGATTAATCTGTAATGCGAAAGTTGAATCAATAAATAATATATACAAGGCGCACATATATACGCACACAAAAACGTACGTATGTATCTTAAACCAAGTTGAATAAATATACGTATGTAGAAATGTTTGACCCGGCATTCTGAGATCTTGCTTTCGGCGCCGGTCGGTCCCCCGTCCCAGACTGAATTTAAACCTCCAGTCCAACCCACGCCTCCCAATTCTATGCCAGGGTATTTTTAGGGATTGATTCGGGGAGTTATTCGGGGGGGGGGGGGGGGGGGGGGGGGGAAGAAATTTTCGTGGGAGGGGAAGATTTTTGGCATAAATGAGTACAAAAAAATGGTATTTTGGCGTATTTTTTGCATGGTGAAACGCTAAAAGTTCTCAAAAATGCAGGATTTAAGCTAAAAATAGCTATTTTTTTTTTGTTTTTTTTTTTTTTTTTTGAAAAAATCTTCGGCAGAGAAGCCGAAAAAAATTTTTTGAAAATTTGCCTATTTTTGGCAGGGGGGGGGGGGGGGAATTTGGGAGGCATCCAAAAAATCCCGGGGGGGGAGCAAAAATCCCGGAAGGGGGCGATTTCGGGGGGGGGAGGGCATTTTCGGGGGGGAAGGTCAATTTCGGTCCCCTGTAAAAAATACCCTGTATGCACCTAAGGCCATCGCTGATGGATTAGCTTCCCAGCCCACCCAACGTCCAATACGTTGTTTTCACACTACATATCCAAGTTAAGCCATCCTGCCAGTGCAGTGGCACATGAACCAGATTAGAGTAGAACGAAATTATAGAAGTCAGAATAAACAAACTGGAATGTACTCTTTGCCGGCATCGTTTTGTCTCTATGCTAAGGTCTCACCTAAGCTATCTTTTCACAGAAAAGTTTGCCAATATCGTTATAATTGCAATGGATAGACGTGTTGTAAAAGCGATTGTTTTAGTATAAAATAATGAGGTGATTAAGCTAATTATTGCTGCGAACTAACACAAAATCAACAAGGAAATTTTAAAAATTTTATGGGAAACCTATCATGTTGCATAATATTATTCGAAAGCTGTTGACGTAGTGGATTCAATGGTGAAGGAACTACATAAGCCGATCAATTAGAATAGCTATAATAGCTATTACGGAAAAATTACTTTTTCCGCTAAACCATCGGCCAGCGGGACTAGCTTAACTAATTGAATTAATTTGTACACCATTAAATTCGCCTCGTCAAGAGCTTTCGAATGATATACAACGCGATGGGTTTTTCTTAAAATATGGCAACTTTCCATGTTAATTTCTAGTGTTAAGTAACAGCTATAATTAGCATAATTACTACATTATCTTGTATTAAAATAGTCGTCTTTGCATGTGCAATCCATTGCAATTAAAAATTATGAGACTTAAATAGCGAGCTTTTTCTGTGAAAGGATCGCTTAAAAAGCTACAAAACTTCCTATAGCTTCCACAAAAACCTCTAGGAGTTAGAGTCAGGGAATATAGAAATTGATCCTAACATAGAGCATACATTCCATGCATCTTGATAGATAAGATCTGAGTTCCGATTACTGCTTTGTTTCGACAATAACTTTTCCAAAGTATTTCCATCCAAGAAGCGGCTGTTGTACATTTTACGGGGACAGAAACCCCTGCAGTGCGTTAATTGCCTTCTTCCACTTAAATCAAAACACAGACACAGAGAACTGAGAAGGGTAGGTCAAAGGCAATGACCTTAACGACTGTCCCCGTTAAATGAATAGGCAAGTAAAATGTGTCCCCGCAAATTAAATGGAGTTTAGGAAAACTTAAAACTTTCGTTAAGTTTAGTTTTAAATACTTGAATTTCAATTTATTGACAAATTTGTATATTTAAACTAATTGTTAGAGTTTTATATTTTGATTAACTTTTAATTTGATGTAATAGAAAAAATAATTTTAAAATGGCATTTCTTTTTATTAATTATTTAATCTTAATTAATATATAAGGTTTATAATGCAAAAAGCAGAGAAACAGTCACTTTTTTAGTTGTATGGAAATTTTATGATGTAAAGTTTTGATTTTACTTATATAGACAGTTTTGGTGCATGCTCCTTGAAGAACAGGAATTTTGTAAGTTAAGCATGTCGCTCGTTTCTCAGTGTAATTATCAAAATGTCATTTTCATAAAGTCTATTTAGTGTGTGGGGACAGATTTAACTTTTTTATTCATTTTACGGGGACAGTAGTTGAGGTCATTGTCTTTGAGCTACCCTTCTCAGCTCACTATTGTTTCTGACTTGATTTAAGTGGAAAAAGGGCAATTAACGCACTGCAGGGGTTTCTGTCCCCGTAAAATGTACAACA
>JASAND010017542.1:0-16830 GCA_030248195.1 Trissonchulus latispiculum | reverse complement strand
CGCGATCAGTGTCAAAACAGACAATGTTCCGAATTTAACATAATTTTACATCAGTAGACTTGAACAATAAAAGAATTCGGGCAAGCACCAAATTGAAATTATAAAATTACCAAAACAAATAACAAACCATTAACAAGTTCCGAATAGGAATGTGGGTGTGACCCCAAGAATAGACCCCCAACCGTAGACCAGAGTAAGCCGAGATATCGTAATCGGAGAAGTGGCGCCTAAACCGCCGGACTACACAAAATTTGAAAACCAGAATGATTGAAAACGTAATCAAAATGGCGGCGAAGACATATTAGCTATGTACGGCCTTGGACCGTACACAGCAGTCAAATTTAGATTAATTTTAGTGAAGTTAGCACTCACTTTTGAATAATTTAAGGTGAAATCAAGGAAATATTCTACAATATGACACACACACGTTAACCATAAGATATTGTTTCAAAAAAGGTATAAAACCATACATTAACATAGGGTCGGGTCCTGGGGGGGCTTGTCCCCAGAAAATTTTGAGGGGGCTTGTACCTTGAACAAAAATTTTCAGGGGGCTTGTACCTCAAGAATAAATTTGTAAAATTTTTCAAAAAATTAACACTAATTTTCTTAAAATTTGCAATTTTTTATCAAAATTTGCAGGAAATGTTCAATTTTTTGAAAACATTTCAAAATTTTGCCCGATTTTCCCGAAAAATTAAACATTTTTGCAAAAAAATTCCGGCGAAGCCGGAAATTTTTTGAAATTTCAGTGGAAAAACTAATTTTTTTCCGGCTATTTTTGCCTACCCCTTGGCCATTTTTTCGTTACCCCTTGTCCCCGACGGCGGTAGGGCTTGTACCTTGTCCGGGTTGGGGGGGGCTTGGACCCCCCCCAGACCCCCCCCCCGCGTTAACCTATGTATAAAACGGTAAGATTTCATCCAATAAGATTTTGAACGTAGTCCAAATACATCAGGATCTCGTGATCGACTGGAAGGAACTGACCTCAAAGACATTACCGTCTAATCTACGTAAACTATTGTAATTATTTGTAGCTAAAGCTGCTAATGTCGAACTGTAAAATCTTGGAAATTTTACTGCATTTTTTACGGTTTGCACAGCGGTACTCAGGGTTTGCACAGCGGTACTTAGGGTTTGCACAGCGGTACTTAGGGTTTGCACAGCGGTACGGTTTGCACAGCGGTACTCAGGGTTTGCACAGCGGTACTTAGGGTTTGCACAGCGGTACTCAGGGTTTGCACAGCGGTACGGTTTGCACAGCGGGAAAATACCACATAAAAGGAGCCAATGTCAATTTACTGCCGTTTAGTTCTAATGTCTCTCTTTCAAGATTTGCTAAGTTTAAATTTTATAGATTAGGACTCCATAAAATTCGTTACGATAATTTCGCCAAAAATTAAATTTTTGAATCCATGCTGAATTATTGCAAATTTAACAAACGTGGACCAGATTTGCTTTTATCCACTGTTTAACTTTTAAAAAGTATGTAATCATAAAATAAATTTGAACAAGGAGTTGTTGAACAAATTTGTCTGAAAAATATTGGAAAAGATGTGTGAGATGAAAGCAAAGAAAGCATTTGTAGACATTGAAAGTTTACGTAGAAGAATATATTTCATCGGAAAAGGGAATAATTGATGGATTAACGGATTAATTATGGCAATTATATAATTAAAAACGTTGTATATATTGAAACAATTCTTAGAGGTCGTATAGCTTAGAATTATATTTAAATTTTCACTTTTATCATCTGGACAAGTTGGAAAAACTGTGTCCAGAAACCGAATCATACAACAGTCTTGAGAACGTAGAAAAATTATTAAAAATAATTACGAGCACTGATTCATTGTTCTTTGCACTGTTCGTGAGACTACAGCAAGAAATCATAAAAACTCTTCAAATATTTTATTATTATCCAAGTTATGAGCAATAGACAGGCATCAAAGCTTGAAAATGGCTGCTCCGGGTACCCGGAGCTCCGGAGCTCCGGAGCTCCGGAGCAGAAGCCCGCTCCGGAGCACCGACAATCGGAGCTCCGCTCCGGAGCTCCGTCGGAGCGGAGCTCCGGCGCACATCACTACCAATGATATAGAAGTTATGTGCTCTTCTCTCCTGGCTCCGTGGTGTAGCGGTTGCACGCCTAACTGCAGTTTGGGAGGTCCGTGGTTCGATTCCCGGCGGAGCCAAATCTTTACAGCTTATTCCCTCCCAAAATTTTCGGCCGACTTTACCCCCCCCCCCCCCGATTTTTTGACTTATATACCCTCCCCCAACTTTTGCTACCCCCCATAGGCGTGCCAGGGGGGGGGGGGGGCGGAGGGTGGGACCCCTCCTCCCAAATGGAGGGGTCGCCAACCCCCCCCCAAAATTGTTGCTGCCCCCCCAAATCGGCCTTCGGCCTACCCCCCCCCTAAAAATTTTCAAACCTCTACCTAAATTTTTGAAAATTTTTAGCCGAAAATTCGAAATTTTTCGAAAAACTGGCAAAAATAAGCGAAAAATTTCTAAAATTTGCTTAATTACGCTAAAAATCGCTAAAAATAGCTGAAAATTGAGAAAATTTTTCTGTTTTTGGCCGAAAAACCGATTTTTCGCCGACCCTTCCCTCGAAAATTTTTCTTACCCCTCCCTCCAAATTGACTTTTGGCGACCCCCCTACCCTTTTTTGCCAAACCCCCCTCCCTGCTTTTTTCGAACCCCCTCCCCCACTTTTTTCGCCAGCCACACCTATGCCCCCCGCCCCGATCCCGAACCCCCCAAACGATTTTTGGACCCAAAAGTTAGCTAAATTTGGCCGAAAAATGGTTATTTTTGAAACATTTTTCTAAAATTTTGACCTAAAATCGCTTTAAAACGGTGCAAAAACGCCTAAAACGTTAAAGGCAAGCCTTATTTTGATGGAAACAGGGATAAATTACATAAAATTTTGCATTTTTTGGCCATTTTTCGAAATTTCGGAGGTCCGAATTCTGGAGGGGGTCGGGGGGGGGGTACGTATCCCCATCACATTTCGGAGGTCGGTTAAGATTTACCCCCCTAGACCCAAAGTTCCACGGAAACTATGCCCTGCTCCCCTATTTTTTTGAACTTCCAGCCACACTGTTTTCGCCCATTACCTCAACCACAGGTGTACGTATATATGCATAGAGGTCGGGGAAAAAAACCAAGGTAGTCACTTTTTGGACTCTGCAGAACTACCCAGTGGAGCAATCCGGCTACAAATTATTTTCTTATCAAGCCCTGTCTAGACTGTCATTTTGGTATATAAATCGCCTCTCTAGGTCCTGTCGTTAATTAGTAATTAACGGTTAATTAGCCGGGGTAAAAAAACCAATGGCGGGAAAAAACCAACCGGTGGGAAAAAGAACCAACCCCAGTATTCGGTCAGGGTAACTCATATTAGCGATTTTATGCATGCGGCAGGTAAAATCGGCGTCGCTGACTTTATATCTGCAGTTATTTTTGCGATATTCCTTATAATAGGTGAGAAAATCAAACATCAAAATTTGCAGCATCAACTGGCTTGGTTTCATCAAATTTGCCAGTTTCTATGTTAAAATACAAAAATTTGTAAATCTTTCGAAATTCGATGAAATAAATTAAAATAAACGTTGTTTCAGTGTTTTTCGCGTATTTCTTTGTCCCAGAGTACTTTTTGGCTGCTTTAGCTGAGCCAAACAGCCGATCCGTCAAAATGACGTTTTTACCGGCTAGCACAAAATTGCCAAGTCCAAATGCAATTTTGAGCTGTTCACGTGAAAGAACGCATTAAACTTGCTATGTGGATGACTTTTGAGCAACTAAGAACCATTTTTGGGAGTTTGGCAGCAAAAGCAAAAATTGGTTTTTTTCCCACCCCTTGGTTTTTTCCCATTTTGTAAAAATTCTGCTGGCAGCTTGCCAAGCGTCGCAGGAAGGCGAGACCGACATTTTTCGAAAGAGCACATGTTGTTCTCATAGAAACTCTTAACAGTTATTATCTAACTGCTATGGAAAATTTTTTACAGGCCTTCAAAAATAGGCAAATTTTGAATTTTTGGGGGGTCAAAAATGCCAAAATTTTCAAAATGTCACAAAATGCTCAAAAGTGGTCCGATTTAGCTCAAATTTGGTGTGGTAGGTGGGATGGGCCCTACCAACTTGCATGCAAAATTTGAGCCCGCTAGCTCATCCCCATCGCCCAAACGGGGGGTTGGTTTTTTCCCCCACCACTTGCGGGTTGGTTTTTTTCCCCGACCTCTATATATACTTACGACTATATATACCTGGCGGGCTAGGGGTATATACGTTTTTCTATTTAATTTTCTTCTCTGCTTTATTCATTCTATGTTATGCTATATTTTTACTTTTGGATTCATTAATTCTTAATAGAATCAGTGCAACCAACTAGCGCATGCTTTTGAACAAAGTAAAAACAAATTTTAATTATATATATATAAGTTAATGTATATATATAATTTAATTGAAAAAATGGCATTCGAATTTTTGGTGCCCCGCCCCCATCCCCATGTCAGAAAACTTTGGATGTGCGTAGGGCTCAGCTTTTTGTGCTTGTTCTATATATACGTATATATATATATATATAACAAGTAACAAAAATGCTCCGCACAAAAGAGAATAATATGTGTATGTTGGCTGTGTCTATATTATATCCTTTACATTCCGGTTGAAGAAGTAAAGACAAAAGTTTCATAGGCACGTGACGTTATATATTTGGCACAGCAAGTTTGGGTGGGTGGCTCCATGACAAAAGTTGTTCCGTTCGCTTCAGACTTTCATTTGACACAAATTTGACCCCTTTGAAAAATTCTATTTTAGATCGCCCAAGTCCCCACCCCACCCCACCACAGCACTCTACTGCCAATTTGGGTATGCAGTTCTATGACAAAAGTTGCTCAGCTCACTTAGGGCTTTGATTTGATACCAAATTTGATCACTTTTGAAAAATTTTATTTTTGACCCTAAATCGCCTAAGTCCCCCCACCCCACCCCACCAGAGCAGACTACAGCCACTTTGGATATGCAGTTCTATGATGAAAGTTGCTCAGCTCACTTAGGGCTTTGATTTGATACCAAATTTGATCACGTTTGAAAAATTTTATTTTTACCCAAAATCGCCTAAGTCCCCACCCCACCCCACCACAGCACTCTACAGCCACTTGGGTACGCAGTTCTATGACAAAAGTTGCTCATCTCATTTCGGCCTTTCATTTTATACCAAATTTGACCACTTTTGAAAATTTTTATTTTTGACCCAAAATATATAGCTTAAGTCCCCACCCCACCCCACCACAGCACTCTACAGCCACTTTGGGTACGCAGTTCTATGACAAAAGTTGCTCAGCTCACTTAGAGCTTTTGTTTGATACCAAATTTGACCACTTTTGAAAAATTTTATTTTTGACCCAAAATAGCCTAAGTCCCCACCACAGCACTCTACAGCCACTTTGGGTACGCAGTTCTATGACAAAAGCTGCTCAGCTCACTTAGAGCTTTCGTTTGATACCAAATTTGACCACTTTTGAAAAATTTTAAGTTCGACTACTTGACCCCCTCCACCCGACTGACCCTCCCGACGGCAAAGTGGAACCAGCCCAGCAAAATAGGTGCGTCGGACGGCAAAACGGATACCGGGAATGAGCTGGGCGCACAAGAAAACCCCTATGGACAAAGTTTTGAGACGCCAAGTAGAGCCTAGTATGGACCTCCAGGAAGCGGTTGCCGACATGACCCTCCAGACGAAAAAGTGGAACCAGCACAGCAAGATGGATGAGTCCTACGGCAAAAAGGACACCGGGAATGAGCTGGGCGCACCAGAAAACCCCTATAGACAAAGTTTTGAGAGGCCAGGTAAAGCCTACTATGGACCTCCAGGAAGCGGTTTCCGACTTGACCCTCCCGACGGCAAAGTGGAACCAGCCCAGCAAGATGGGTGAGTCTGACGGTAAAACTGACTGCGGGAATCGATTCTCCGTGCCAGAAAACCATTGTATGGAAGATTTGAGCTTTCAAAGTTAAATAGATAGCGAGAAATTTCGATTTTCGCTGCAGATCACGTGAAAGCGGCGAACATTATGTACAATACAACCATCAAATAGGAGAAACCGGAAAAAAAACATCGCCGCCATAACCGGTCCGGGGCGCAACTTTTTAACGGTAAGTGATACGGGGCTGAAACTTCACAGACATACTAAGCTCGATGTGCTCTACAATTTGCGCATGAAATCTGCGCAGGATTTTGCGCAGCTTCTGCGCAGCTTATTTTACACTGTCTCCAGCCACTTTTCACACATATTATAGCGACCCCTATGATAATTACAGTTATGTATACGTATGTGTTTTCATTGTTTAGCTTAGTCTATTATATAATGACATCGTTTTGGAACTTCGTTGTAAGGCCTCTTATCTGATCCAGTGCATCAGCTGTTTTCTGGTGAACGGTGACACTATGTAAAAAAGGACGTTCTTTTTTCTATAAAACTTGTGATTATGTTTTCTATTTCTGGTCATAAGCTTGCATTTTGGTGCATCTGCGCCCTAACCCTGGTTGTTCAGCTTAGCCTGGCCAGCCTAGAAGCCGGCGTGGTTGAGCAGACGGTCCCCCTGAACGATTCGGTTCAGGCTACCTTTGTTCGATCCGCCTACAACGGGACAGAGGTGGAAATCCAGGCACACTGTCAGGGCGCCACAGGGATGGAAGTGCGACTGACGGTGAAGGTTCGCTCCAGTCCCTGTGACAAGGAATTTACGGACAGTCTGGGCGCTCCTGAGCCGGATCGAAAGGAACTGCTGAACTTCTACTGGTCCCAGTCTGACTATATTCCGGCGAATTTTCCTTATAAGACTGCATGGTGAGTTGTTTGCTATATTCTGGGGAACATTCGAGTTTTTTTAAATGGGTTCTGGAGCATAATTGTTTGAGAAATGGACTGATTTATGTAGCAATCTACTGAGAACTAGTAGTATATACGTTCTAAACTTAGCTAAACGTATATATATCGGTTGTCGAGGTTGTCGGAAGCAAAATTTGACGGTGCATTTCGGAAAAAGTGTGCATGACTTGCGCAAAAGACCCAAGATCAGTAACTATATTGTATACAGTTTATTAGCTCCTTGTATGTAATTTCTTTTTGCTTAGGTTTTACAACTATGACGATACCGACTCCACGGACACTACGGTTCATACGACGATCACCTGTGGCAAATCCGCATACATCAGTCTGATGGACAGGGGCGTGAAATGGGTCCACAAAAATGTCCGCTCCTCCAAAGCCCCTGAGCCGCAGTCAGCCCCAAGCAGTGGCTCTGAGGATGATCTGGCACCCCAGCTGACCCGTCGGCGAAGAAATGACGATCCTGCAGCTGGGGGGACGACCCAAGCGACCCCTCCCTCCACATCGGGTTCAGTTCTGGCCACTCCGGCCAATCAGAAACCAGCGGATCCCAGCAAACCAGTACCCAGCTTCATTGTTCCAGCTGACAGTATCTACCTGCTGATGATCCAGATCATGCCTCCGCCCTCGTCAGCCCAGTCAGGCGCCCATCCTGGCAATTTGACGGTTCAGGTGAAGTGGAAAGGTATATACTTTTAATAATGATTTTAAGTAGAACTTATGATATGGAGTTAATAAATGTTTTGACTCTCTTGGTGCATGCTGACCGCTACATGTATACATACTTACTTACTTAGGGTTACTTAGGAGTCGGGACAGTCGACCCATGGGAACGATAGGTCAACTCCAGCAGAATTGACTTCCCAGTGTGGCGCCTCACTTTGAGGCTTTGCGTCCCGGTTAAGTAATAAAGTCCGTAGTGGCTGAGTTCTTCCATCGAAGGCTGCATCCGGAACAAGTTCGTCGAAGCCGAGGCCGCACATGTGGCACATTATTACACAATACAATTCGCACATTATATACATTGCACAATGCGACATATTGTCATACAATTACATACGGCAAAACAGTACATAACAATTTACTGAACAAGTTTAAATACCAGAATAACTAAAAGGGCCTACCAAGCTCTACAATAACTGTTCGTGTATATCCACTTATACCGAAACAAACCATTTGCTGCCTATCATAGAACGAAGGCTTTAGCAGCTCACAAATGACGTCTATGGATCCTAACAAAAAATCCCGGATCAGCTCTAATACAGACACAGACAGAAGTTACATTTTCCTCATGAACTAAGCCCATCAACAGAGGATGGTAATACTTTTGAAGAGTAGGAGAATAGGTACGAATATCACACCTAAGCTCCGTTCTCCACCACAGTTGCGTCACCCTTATCCGATAAGGTAGCCCTTTCGAGCTCCTGCCGGAATTTGGATCAGCGCATAATTGTAGCAAAGTGCTACGCAGTCCCGATACTTAGTACAAGTAACAAAAATGCTCCGCACAAAAGGGGATATATAATATGTGTGTTGGGCCAACGTCTATCCTTTAAATTCCGGTTGAGAAAGGCATAAATCCGACACAGCAAAAGTTGCTCAGCTCATTTAGGGCTTTCATTTGATACCAAATTTGACCGCTTTTGAAAAATTTTATTTTAGACGCAAAATCGCCTAGTCCCCACCCCACCCCACCCCAGCACTCTACAGCCACTTTGAGCATGTAGTTCTATGAGAAAAGTTGCTCAGCTCGCCTAGGGCTTTCATTTGGTACCAAAATTGACCACTTTTGAAAAATTTCATTTTTGACCGAAAATCGCCCAAACGGGGTTGGTTTTTTCCCCACCACTTGCGGGTTGGTTTTTTTCCCCGACCCCATATATACTTACGACTATATATACCTGGCGGGCTAGGGGTATATACGTTTTTCTATTTAATTTTCTTCTCTGCTTTATTCATTCTATGTTATGCTATATTTTACTTTTGGATTCATTAATTCTTAATAGAACTAAAACTTTAACTAGCGCATGCTTTGAACAAAAGTAAAAACAAATTTTAATTATATATATATAAGTTAAGATGTATATATATAATTTAATTGAAAAAATTGGCATTTCGGAATTTTTTAAGGTGCCCCGCCCCCATCCCCATGATGTCAGAAAACTTTGGATGTGCGTAGGGGCTCAGCTTTTCCTTTTTTTGTGGCTTTTTTGTTCTATATATACGTATATATAGGTATGATATATAGTAACAAGGGAGCAAATGAGGAAAAATGCTGCCGTTCACAATGGAAGAGAATAATGGATGAAAAAAATGTATATGTCTGGCTGTGTCTGTATTAGAGCTGATCCGGGATTTTTTGTTAGGATCCATAGACGTCATTTGTGAGCTGCTAAAGCCTTCTGTTCTATGATAGGCAGCAAATGGTTTGTTTCGGTATAAGTGGATATACACGAACAGTTATTGTAGAGCTTGGTAGGCCCTTTTAGTTATTCTGGTATTTAAACTTGTTCAGTAAATTGTTATGTACTGTTTTGCCGTATGTAATTGTATGACAATATGTCGCATTGTGCAATGTATATAATGTGCGAATTGTATTGTGTAATAATGTGCCACATGTGCGGCCTCGGCTTCGACGAACTTGTTCCGGATGCAGCCTTCGATGGAAGAACTCAGCCACTACGGACTTTATTACTTAACCGGGACGCAAAGCCTCAAAGTGAGGCGCCACACTGGGAAGTCAATTCTGCTGGAGTTCGACCTATCGTTCCCGCGGTCGACTGTCCCTGACTCCCAAGTAACCCTAAGTAAGTAAGTATGTATACATGTAGCGGTCAGCATGCACCAAGAGAGTCAAAACATTTATTAACTCCATATCATAAGTTCTACTTAAAATCATTATTAAAAGTATATACCTTTCCACTTCACCTGAACCGTCAAATTGCCAGGATGGGCGCCTGACTGGGCTGACGAGGGCGGAGGCATGATCTGGATCATCAGCAGGTAGATACTGTCAGCTGGAACAATGAAGCTGGGTACTGGTTTGCTGGGATCCGCTGGTTTCTGATTGGCCGGAGTGGCCAGAACTGAACCCGATGTGGAGGGAGGGGTCGCTTGGGTCGTCCCCCCAGCTGCAGGATCGTCATTTCTTCGCCGACGGGTCAGCTGGGGTGCCAGATCATCCTCAGAGCCACTGCTTGGGGCTGACTGCGGCTCAGGGGCTTTGGAGGAGCGGACATTTTTGTGGACCCATTTCACGCCCCTGTCCATCAGACTGATGTATGCGGATTTGCCACAGGTGATCGTCGTATGAACCGTAGTGTCCGTGGAGTCGGTATCGTCATAGTTGTAAAAACCTAAGCAAAAAGAAATTACATACAAGGAGCTAATAAACTGTATACAATATAGTTACTGATCTTGGGTCTTTTGCGCAAGTCATGCACAATTTTTCCGAAATGCACTGTCAAATTTTGCTTCCGACAACTCGACAACCGATATATATACGTTTAGCTAAGTTTAGAACGTATACTACTAGTTCTCAGTAGATTGCTGCTTACAAATCAGTCCATTTCTCAAACAATTATGCTCCAGAACCCATTTAAAAACTCGAATGTTCCCCAGAATATAGCAAACAACTCAAATATGCAGTCTTATAAGGAAAATTCGCCGAAATATATCCAGACTGGGACCAGTAGAAGTTCAGCAGTTCCTTTCGATCCGGCTCAGGAGCGCCCAGACTGTCCGTAAATTCCTTGTCACAGGGACTGGAGCGAGCCTTCACCGTCAGTCGCACTTCCATCCCTGTGGCGCCCTGACAGTGTGCCTGGATTTCCAACTCTGTCCCGTTGTAGGCGGATCCGACCAAAGGTAGCCTGAACCGAATCGTTCAGGGGGACCGTCTGCTCAACCACGCCGGCTTCTAGGCTGGCCAGGCTAAGCTGAACAACCAGGGTTAGGGCGCAGATGCACCAAAATGCAAGCTTATGACCAGAAATAGAAAACATAATCACAAGTTTTATAGAAAAAAGAACGTCCTTTTTTACATAGTGTCACCGTTCACCAGAAAACAGCTGATGCACTGGATCAGATAAGAGGCCTTACAACGAAGTTCCAAAACGATGTCATTATATAATAGACTAAGCTAAACAATGAAAACACATATACGTATACATAACTGTAATTATCATAGTGGGGTCGCTAAATATGTGTGAAAAGTGGCTGGAGACAGTGTAGAATAAGCTGCGCAGAAGCTGCGCGAAAATCCTGCGCAGATTTCATGCGCAAATTGTAGAGCACATCGAGCTTGAAGTATGTCTGTGGAAGTTTCAGCCCCGTATCACTTACCGTTAAAAAGTTGCGCCCCGGACCGGTTATGGCGGCGATGTTTTTTTTCCGGTTTCTCCTATTTGATGGTTGTATTGTACATAATGTTCGCCGCTTTCACGTGATCTGCAGCGAAAATCGAAATTTCTCGCTATCTATTTAACTTTGAAAGCTCAAATCTTCCATACAATGGTTTTCTGGCACGGAGAATCGATTCCCGCAGTCAGTTTTACCGTCAGACTCACCCATCTTGCTGGGCTGGTTCCACTTTGCCGTCGGGAGGGTCAAGTCGGAAACCGCTTCCTGGAGGTCCATAGTAGGCTTTACCTGGCCTCTCAAAACTTTGTCTATAGGGGTTTTCTGGTGCGCCCAGCTCATTCCCGGTGTCCTTTTTGCCGTAGGACTCATCCATCTTGCTGTGCTGGTTCCACTTTTTCGTCTGGAGGGTCATGTCGGCAACCGCTTCCTGGAGGTCCATTGCGATACTCAGGCTCTACTTGGCGTCTCAAAACTTTGTCCATAGGGGGTTTTCTTGTGCGCCCAGCTCATTCCCGGTATCCGTTTTTGCCGTCCGACGCACCTATTTTGCTGGGCTGGTTCCACTTGCCGTCGGGAGGGTCAGTCGGGTGGGAGGGGGTCAAGTAGTCGAACTTAAAATTTTTCAAAAGTGGTCAAATTTGGTATCAAACGAAAGCTCTAAGTGAGCTGAGCAGCTTTTGTCATAGAACTGCGTACCCAAAGTGGCTGTAGAGTGCTGTGGTGGGGACTTAGGCTATTTTGGGTCAAAAATAAAATTTTTCAAAAGTGGTCAAATTTGGTATCAAACAAAAGCTCTAAGTGAGCTGAGCAACTTTTGTCATAGAACTGCGCTACCCAAAGTGGCTGTAGAGTGCTGTGGTGGGGTGGGGTGGGGACTTAAGCTATATTTTTGGGTCAAAAATAAAAATTTTCAAAAGTGGTCAAATTTGAATATCAAATGAAAGGCTGAAATGAGAGTGAGCAACTTTTGTCATAGAAACGGGGTACCCAAGTGGCTGTAGAGTGCTGTGGTGGGGTGGGGTGGGGACTTAGGCGATTTTGGGTAAAAATAAAATTTTTCAAACGTGATCAAATTTGGTATCAAATCAAAGCCCTAAGTGAGCTGAGCAACTTTCATCATAGAACTGCATATCCAAAGTGGCTGTAGTCTGCTCTGGTGGGGTGGGGTGTGGGGGACTTAGGCGATTTGGGGTCAAAAATAAAATTTTTCAAAAGTGATCAAATTTGGTATCAAAACTTTAAAAAAGCCCTAAGTGAGCTGAGTAATCTTTTTGTCTTAGAACTGCATACCCAAATTGGCAGTAGAGTGCTGTGGTGGGGTGGGGTGGGGACTTGGGTGATCTAAAATAGAATTTTTCAAAGGGGTCAAATTTGTGTCAAATGAAAGTCTGAAGCAGACGGAACAACTTTTGTCATGGAGCCACCCACCAAACTTGCTGTTGCCAAATATATAACGTCACGTGCCTATGAAACTTTTGTCTTTACTTCTTCAACCGGAATGTAAAGGATATAATATAGACACAGCCAAGCATACACATATTATTCTCTTTTGTGCGGAGCATTTTTGTTACTTGTTATATATATATATATATACGTATATATAGAACAAGCACGAAAAACTGAACCCCTACGCACATCCAAAGTTTTTCTGACATGGGGATGGGGGCGGGGCACCAAAATTCGAATGCCATTTTTCAATTAAATTATATATATACATTAACTTATATATATATAATTAAAATTTGTTTTTACTTTGTTCAAGCATGCGCTAGTTGGTTGCACTGATTCTATTAAGAATTAATGAATCCAAAGAAGTAAAAATATACTTTTTATAGAATGAATAAAGCAGAGAAGAAAGACAAATAGAAAAACGTATATACCCCTAGCCCGCCAAAGATATATATAGTCGTAAGTATATATAGAGGTCGGGGGAAAAACCAACACGCAAGTGGTGGGGGAAAAACCAACCCCCTTAGTTTGGGCGATAGGGATGAGCTAGCGGTCTCAAATTTGGCGTGCAAGTTGGCAGGGCCCATCCCACCTGCCACACCAACTTGAGCTAACTCGAGACCCTTGCCCAAGGCATTTTGGACATTTTTGAAAATTTTGGCATTTTTGACCCCCAAAATTCAAAATTGGCCATATTTTTTTTGTTCTGTAAAAAATTTTCCATAAGCAGTTGATAATAACTGCTAAGAGTTTCTATGAGAACAACATGTGCTCTTTCGAAAAAAATGTCGGTCTCGCCTTTCCTGCGACGCTTTGCAAGCTTGCCAGCAGAATTTTTACAAAAATGGGAAAAAACCAAGGGGTGGGGAAAAAAACCAATTTTTGCTTTTGCTGCCAAACTCCCAAAAATGGTTCTTAGTTGCTCAAAAGTCATCCAGATAGCATGTTTAATGCGTTCATTCACGTGAACATGCTCAAAATTGCATTTGGACTTGGCAATTTTGTGCTAGCCGGTAAAAACGTCATTTTGACGGATCGGCTGTTTGGAACAGCTAAAGCAGCCAAAAATACTCTGGGACAAAGAAATACGCGAAAAACACTGAAACAACGTTTATTTTAATTTATTTTATCGAATTTCGAAAGATTTACAAATTTTTTATTTTAACATAGAAACTGGCAAATTTGATGAGAGAACCGAGCCAGTTGACAAATTTGATGTTTGATTTTCTCACCTATTATAAGGAATATAGCAAAAATAACTGCAGATATAAAGTCAGCGAATCCGATTTTACCCGCCGCATGCATAAAATCGCTAATATGAGTTACCCTGACTGAATACCGGGGTTGGTTCTTTTTCCCACCGGTTGGTTTTTTCCCGCCATTGGTTTTTTGGTCTGGTTAATTAACCGTTAATTACCAATTAACGACAGGACCTAGAGAGTAGCGATTTATATACCAAAATGACAGTCTAGACAGGGCTTGATAAGAAAATAATTTGCAGCCGGATCAGTTCAATTGGGTAGTTCCAGAGTCCAAAAAGTGACTACCTTGGTTTTTTTCCCCGACCTCTATGCATATATACGTACACCTGTGGTTGAGGTAATGGGCAGAAACAGTGAAGCTGGAAGTTCGTACAATTTGGGGAGCAGGGGCATAGTTTCAGGTGAACTTTGGGTCTAGGGGAGAAATCTCAACCGACCTCCGAAATGTGATGCAAATTAATACCCCCCCAAACCCCCGAAATCTCCAGAATTCGGACCTCCGAAATTTCGAAAAATGGCCAAAAATGCAAAATTTTATGTAATTTATCCCTGTTTCCATCAAAATAAGGCTTGCCTTTAACGTTTTTAGGCGTTTTTGCACCGTTTTAAAGCGATTTTAGGTCAAATTTTAGAAAAATGTTTCAAAAATAACCATTTTTCGGCCAAATTTAGCTAACTTTTGGGTCCAAAAATCGTTTGGGGGGTTCGGGATCGGGGCGGGGGGCATAGGTGTGGCTGGCGAAAAAAGTGGGGGTGGGGGTTCGAAAAATGCAGGGAGGGGGTTTGGCAAAAAAGGGTAGGGGGGTCGCCAAAAGTCAATTTGGAGGGAGGTGCAAGAAAAATTTTCGAGGGAAGGGTCGGCGAAAAATCAGTTTTTCGGCCAAAAACAGAAAAATTTTCTCAATTTTCAGCTATTTTTAGCGATTTTTAGCGTAATTAAGCAAATTTTAGAAATTTTTCAGTTTATTTTTGCCAGTTTTTCGAAAAATTTCGAATTTTCGGGTTTAAAAATTTTCAAAAATTTAGGTAGAGGTTTGAAAATTTTTAGGGGGGGGCCAGGCCGGAGCCGATTTGGGGGGCAGCAACAATTTTGGGGGGGGTGGCGACCCCCCCATTTGGGCGGAGGGGTCCCACCCCCCGCCCCCCCCCCCCCTGGCACGCCTATGGGGGGTAGCAAAAGTTGGGGGGAGGGTATATAAGTCTAAAAATCTGGGGGGGGGGGGTAAAGTCGGGCTGAAAATTTTGGGGAGGGAATAAGCTGTAAAGATTTGGCTCCGCCGGGAATCGAACCAGCTGACCTCCCAAACTGCAGTTAGGCGTGCAACGCCACCCACGGAGCCAGGAGAGAAGAGCACATAACTTCTATGTCATTAGTAGGGATGTGCGCCGGAGCTCCGCTCCGACGGAGCTCCGGAGCGGAGCTCCGACAGTCGATGCTCCGGAGCGGGCTTTGCTCCGGAGCTCCGGAGCTCCGGAGCTCTGGGTACCCGGAGCAGCCATTTTCAAGCTTTGATGCCTGTCTATTGCTCATAACTTGGATAATAATAAAATATTTGAAGAGTTTTATGATTTCTTGCTGTAGTTCTCACGAACAGTGCAAAGAACAATGAATCAGTGCTCGTAATTATTTTTAATAATTTTTCTACGTTCTCAAGACTGTTGTATGATTCGGTTTCTGGACACAGTTTTCCCAACTTGTCCAGATGATAAAAGTGAAAATTTAAAAATATAATTCTAAGCTATACAACCTCTAAGAATTGTTTCAATATATACAACGTTTTTAATTAGTATAATTGCCATAATTAATCCGTAATCCATCAATTATTCCACTTTCCGATGAAATATATTCTTCTACGTAAACTTTCAATGTCTACAAATGCTTTTCTTTGCTTTTCATCTCACACATCTTTTCCAATATTTTTCAGACAAATTTGATCAACAACTCCTTGTTCAAATTTATTTTATGATTACATACTTTTTTAAAAAAAAAAAAGCTAAACAGTGGATGAAAGCAAATCTGGTCCACGTTAGTTCGATTTGCAATAATTCAGCATGGATTCAAAAATTTGATTTTTGAAGAAAGTATCGTAACCAATTTTATGGAGTCCTAATCTATAAAATTGAAACTTAGCAAATCTTGAAAGAGATACATTAAGAACTAAACGGCAGTACATTGACATTGGCTCCTTTTATGTGGTATTTTCCTTCTGTGCAAACAGACCACTGTGCAAAACCTGAGTACCGCTGTACAAACCCTAAGTACCGCTGTGCAAACCCTGAAAACCGCTGTGCAAACCGTACCGCTGGGCAAACCCTAAGTACCGCTGTGCAAAACCTAATTGCACCGCTGTGCAAACTTACCGTTTTATACATAGGTTAACGCGGGGGGGGGGTCTGGGGGGGGTCCAAGCCCCCCCCAACCCGGACAAGGTACAAGCCCTACCGCCGTCGGGGACAAGGGGTAACGAAAAAATGGCCAAGGGGTAGGCAAAAATAGCCGGAAAAAAATTAGTTTTTCCACTGAAATTTCAAAAAATTTCCGGCTTCGCCGGAATTTTTTTGCAAAAATGTTTAATTTTTCGGGAAAATCGGGCAAAATTTTGAAATGTTTTCAAAAAATTGAACATTTCCTGCAAATTTTGATAAAAAATTGCAAATTTTAAGAAAATTAGTGTTAATTTTTTGAAAAATTTTACAAATTTATTCTTGAGGTACAAGCCCCCTGAAAATTTTTGTTCAAGGTACAAGCCCCCTCAAAATTTTCTGGGGACAAGCCCCCCCAGGACCCGACCCTATGTTAATGTATGGTTTTATACCTTTTTTGAAACAATATCTTATGGTTAACGTGTGTGTGTCATATT
>JASAND010017541.1:0-17673 GCA_030248195.1 Trissonchulus latispiculum | reverse complement strand
TGTAATCGTTATGCAATCCCGAGCCCGACTGGTTTGTTTGCTATTATTATTATTATTATTTTTGCTATTATTTCACATTTATTTAATTTTAAGATTAGGTCGGAGGTAAGCTTTTCCTCTAATGGAGAAGGATATCCAATCAGAAGAGCTTAGGGGGGCTGCTAAAATCTACTTGCCCCGACTTTGTCCCATTGACCTACCTTTGGCACAGATATAGAGCATGGGTGTGGTAAAACATATCGGGTACTGAGATCTGTGCCGCCCTCCAGCCGTGTGCCAACGTTGCTTTTATGCGCCCAACCCCCATTTTTCACAGCTACCAGCACAATTTATTAAAATTTCTGCTGACTGCTAGGAGCTTCAAAGATGCCATTTGGCAACAGGATTTGTAAAATGTGTCGCCATCTGCAGAAAAATACTACACGTCTCCACATTATCTGCATCTAAGGAAATTACTCTTCAAAGTTGAAGTTTCGCCAAAATTTAATAAATTTTTGGCTGACGAAAAGAAAATTTTAATTCTATTGCAAGCTAAAACACTGTAATATCGCACATAAGGCCCTACAGGCTCATGTGTGCCAAATGGTAGGAAATTCTGCCGACTGAAAAATTTGTCAACTTGAATTTGTAAAAATTGTCGAAACCGCCATTTTCAGTCTGTCCGATCCAGTGTAGAAGCTTCCTGTAACCATAGAAGTCGCAAACCATCACTAATCGAACTGAAATTTTTTCTGGGTGTAGTTTTTACCGTGCTGAGTTAAAATATCTCAATGTTCAATTTCAAAAAATGTATTTTTTCCGATTTTTGGGGAACCATTGCCCAAAAATAGCAATTTTGACGATTTGTGAAGATTAAAGTTGTCATAAAAAATTTTCAGTCGGCAGAATTTCCTACCATTTGGCACAAATGAGTACACCTATAGGGCCCCTGTAAATACCAAATTAGAGCCTTATAGCTTGCAGCAGAATTAAAATTTTCTTTTCGTTAGCCAAAAATTTATTAATTTTTGGCGAAATTTCAACTTTGAGGAGTAATTCCCTTAGATGCAGATAATTTGCAGACGTGTGGTATTTTTCTGCAGATGGGGACACATTTCCCAAGTCATGTTGTCACATAGCAACTTTGAAGCTGGCGCCTAGCAGGCAGCAGAATTTTTTAATCAATTATCTTGGTAGTCGTGGAAAGGGGGGGGGTCGGGCACATAACAGCAACCGTGGCACACGGCTGGAGGGCGGCTAAGATCTCAGTATCCAAGATTTTTTGACCACACCCATGCTCTATATCTGTGCCAAAAACTAGGCCAATCGGACAAAGTCGGGGCAACACTTTAGTAGCTAACTTAAATATTAACTGTTGTAATCGGCAGTAAATGTTCCGTTTATTGTAGTGTTTATCTATCACTATTTTAGCTGCAGACAGCAGGCGCTTGAGTTGCACAGAAGGAAAGCTCTGGAAGCATCTCAGTCAGCTGCCGACCTGAAGTTACAGCTGGAAAAGCTACAAGCTCAATTGTCGGAGGCTCAAGCTGCTGTTGCTGAAAAGACCGCAACAATTGAGCAAGAAACCTTTAAAACAAAGCGTCTTCAGGTACAGCAGTGTACTGACTTTCGGTTTCGTCTTTTGAACTTTTACTTTGCTCTAACCGTTTAATCTTGTATAGTAGGTTTCGTTTTTAAATTACAGAAATTTGATTTGAGGTTTGATTGGATGTGATTCTTTTTTTAGGAAGAAATCTCAATTGTTAGACGAAAATTAGAACGTGCCAAGAAGATTGAAAAGGCAGCAACGGCTGACGAAGTTCTTTTGGAAGAAATACGCGAACTGAAGGTATCCTGTTTCTTAATTTTTACGTGGAACCTGACGGTAAAACGGGGCTACTTTAGCTTTTTGAGGTAACTTTGACAAGAGCAAACGCCATTACTGCTGCTGCGTCTCGTGCCTCACTGATTTTGGAAAGCTACTATGAAGTGCCAAAGTTAGACACAGTATCTCTGCTATCTAATTCTGCAAACTATAAAATTCCGATCATAACTACTTTCGTGGTTTTATTTTTTAGCTTCCGTTTCAGCGAAAAATGCACTATTTTTCAATCCTCACATTTGCCGACACCGCTATCACCAACTAACTTCAAAATATTTGTTTCAGCATCGGAAAAAACCCCAATTTGCGGCAACATTAGCACCCTTTGTCAACGTCTAAATTGACTATACTTTCACATTTTAGTTTTCATTTTCGAAAATATTTTAGATAAAGCCTCATTATATATACAGAGTATTTTGTTCGGAATCTTTCTGGAGGTGGGGAGGCAAAAGGGGAAGAAACTTTGGCAGTGAGATTTTTTGCAATAAAAAGCTAAAAATTAGTGTTTTTAAGTATTGTGGATTAAGCATTTAAAAGAACATTCTGGATTTTGGTTAGAAATATAGAGTTTGGTAAAAGTCCCCGGTGAATTCTTTTGTAGCTACTTTTGGCAACAATTTACGAACACTAGGGCACTAGCGGATCCAGGATTTGGTGACGGGGGCGGTAAAATTATTGTACCGGGGGGTCTGGGGGGCAAGTTGAAGAAATTGTTTGTTTTTGCAATAAAATTGGTCTTCAGTTCTTTAATTTTTAAATTTTGAAGAACTCAGAAAATTTTTTAAAATACAACACATTTTGAGTAAAAGATGGGATGTATTTCAAGCTTTTTTCAATGCAATGCAATGCATTGCAATAAATGCAATAAATATGTCGTTAAAAATTAGAAAATGAAATTTTTTGGTTTTTTACTTTTTTATTTTTCTCCTTAGTTTTCCTATCTTCGAATCCCGACGGGGGGGCCGCTCCGCCTCCCGCCCTCCTGGATCCGCCCCTGCTCTCGGGGAATTTTGCGAAAGTAAATAATTCAAACAGGGCTGGCTGTGGGCTTCAAAATTACAAAAATATTTTTTGTCACACAAAAAGATGGGGTCTAGTCTAGACTTCCATACCGACCTCTGGGTGAGGTCTTGCCCGGATGTTGAGCATATTACGCATTTCAGCTATATAAACCACTTTTGTCATTTTCATACATCGCGCTGTATCTTTTTATGAATCCTGCTGAGTGCTTCAGTTCGTGTTCAGTTCAGTTCATTTCCGTTGAATAATTTTGCACGTAATTTGAGTCTGCCCTTTCACTTTGCTTAGTGTCTTAAATGTTTGCTGAAATATAACCGATATAACAAAATACATATACATATATATAACCGATTTACACCTACATATAGCTCTGTCTCTAGTTTGCTGAATGTCTGATGCTACCAACCTCCGAATGCACAAGTATTCTTGATTGAAATATCACGGAATTCCGTAAAAATAGTTGTTAAATCGAGCTAAAGGAGTAGTTTGAAAGGAATTAACTTTCCTAAACGAAAGTCAGAAATTGTTCTGTGCAGCCAAAAAGAGGCCATTTTGACTTCCTGTTTACTTGTCTCTTTTTTTTAAATAAACAGAAATGCCAAAGATCTTCATAGCGACTTTCTTTTGCAGTACGATGATTAAAATGCTGATTTGTCCCTACACCGGGGTAACATTGGCAGCTCACTATTTTTTAAAAATATGTGCATTGCCGTCACGTTTACAAAGTGACGAAAGTGACCCTAGTGCAAATTGCAGTGTTGAAAGCTGTAATGTTACTTTGCAAAAGAAGTGTTAGAAATAGGACACCCCAACTGAGATCAATAGCAGTTTCAAAATATGCTAAACTAGCCCCGTTTTACCGTAGTACTTAACACAGCTTCCCAATCGTAATTGAGCGTACCGAGTGTGCCTCCTACCAAAGGGCTTCAAAATTACTTTTGCAAATTGTAAACGTCCTTAGTTTTATGTTTTATTAATTGTTGGGGCAGTGTTCATCGCCTTCAGTTTGTTTTCTCCGTAAAATGGTGTAGTGATTACGGAGTTTGCGACTGAGCTAGGAGGTGTCTACTTGATGTTTATTAATATAATTGTGAACTAATGTACTCTAAAAAAGTTAATAATTTGGATTCGATGTTTAATAAGGTTCCATTTCTCGCTATTAAGTTTACTGTATTTTTATTTTAAACCCAGTTTCTCCTCTCATTTTTCTCGTTCATCTCATGTTATTTACTGTTTCAGGAACAATTAACCTGTCCATCCTGCAAGGTAAGAAGAAAAGATGCTATTCTGAACAAGTGCAATCACGTATTTTGCATGGATTGCCTGAAGACTCGTTATGAGACTAGACAAAGAAAGTGTCCCAAATGTAATGCCGCTTTTGGAGCGAATGACTTTAGACGAATTTATATTTCCTGAACAGTCCCTTTATATTTTCTATACTTTGCAGTATGTACCTATATTTTTCTGTGAATATAAAAATTATTAATTTATCATTTATGTAATAAAATGTGTATGCATGTTTCCACTGTTTTGTAACTAACTACCCTCCCTATTATACCCAGCTATTAAGTTATATATGCGTACTTCTGCACAAGTTTTATTTTGTTGATTTGTTCATGTTATCAAGTAAAGCTACGTTGTCTTGCAGTCATGTAGGGATAAGATAGCTACAGGATCAATATCAAGATATAGACGATATCTTATTTTGACGTTGAAAACTTGCCATTTCTGCAAAAATAAAATAATCCGTCATTTCTTGCACTACGCAATCCGTAAAATCGTACTAGGGGCTTGAACTTTTGAACTCGATTTGAACTTCTCATAGAGGCCAATTATGCTAGGCATGGTCATCTTCCGAGTGCCAACCCAACCTCGATGTACTTCCATTTACTTCTATTTATTTATTTGTCCACTTTAATTGCCAACATTCACTTTATCCATTGAATTTGTCATTTTATCAAACAAAACATTGTATTGAGATTTTAAATGTTACATTAGCTTCAGCGGGTTATAGAATTGAAAGCTAATGCACAAAAAATTTTGTACCGAGAATTTTTATTTATTATTAAATAAAAACTTCATTTTAAAGTTTTAATTAATTAAAAATTACTAATAAAATGCCTAGCGTTAATCAGCGAGTAGACACACACTATATGAAAGCCATGTAATTAGTGTTAGGTGGGACCCCCCCCCAGACTTTCGGGGGGGGGGAGACCAAGTTAACGAAACGAGCATGTCAAGCATGTCTTACATAGATAGTATTGTAAGTTTCATACTCTTATATATTCTAATATGTACTCTTGGTAAATACCTGATACCTAAATACCTAATATCTAAATACCTAATGAAGAAAAACCTAAACCGTCGGCGGATTATCTTTTGCATCGCCGGCCAACGGTATGCCTAGTGGCAGTCGTCCGCCCGTTCCGGTCGCTCTAGGACTTTTTGTATAGTTTTTCTGTTTATCTTTAAATATGCTTCTGAAGAAATTTCTTTCTATTCGTATTTCACAGGTTATGCTTTGCCAATGCTTTCAAAAGAGCTTTTGAAATTAATGGAAGCAAATGTGTTTTCCACAAAATCATAGCATCGTAAAAAACATAGAAAAGAATAAGAATTCATAGTACGATCGGGCAGATCTAAAATTCCTGTTTTCATCTATAACCATTTCAGCTACGTTTCTCAAAAGCTCCCAGTTAGATTTAATTATATAGGTTACAGAAAATACAATTTTGTTTTTTGTTTGTAAAGTTAAATTTTGTAAAGTTAATGCCACAGAGTCTTGGGTTTTACCAAGAGTACATAATAGATAAGAGTAAGAAACTCTTACGCTAGCATGTACAAATTATGTAAGGTATGCTCGGTTCATTAACTCGGGACCCCCCCCCCCGAAACTTCCGGGGGGGGGTCCCACTTTGCACTAACTACACGCTTTCATATAAGCGTGTGTCTGCTCGCTGATTGGCCCGTTAGCCTTAAGGCTTATTGTAGGCAATTTATTAGTTATTTTAATTAATTAATTATAACATTAATCAGGTTAATGCAATTAAAAAACTAATTCGACAACTTTGTAGCATTTTTTCTGCTCTTTTCAATGATGTAAAAATTGTTACACGTTACATTCCTTCGAATTTTTGTATTATGCAACAGTTTTTATATCATTGGAAAGAGCAGAAAAAATGCTACAAAGTTGTCAAATTAGTTTTTTAATTGCATTAGCCTGATTAAAGTTATAATTAATTAATTAAAATAACTAATAAATTGCCTACAATAAGCCTTAAGGCTAACGGGCCAATCAGCGAGCAGACACACGCTTATATGAAAGCGTGTAGTTAGTGCAAAGTGGGACCCCCCCCCCGGAAGTTTCGGGGGGGGGGGGGGGGTCCCCAGTTAATGAACCGAGCATACCTACATAATTTGTACATGCTAACGTAAGAGTTTCTTACTCTTATCTATTATGTACTCTTGGTTTTACCATAAACCCTAAGTTGTGCGCCTGCCGGAATAGGTTTACGCCAATACAGAAAAGCTGCAATGTGTGAGACAATCGTTTTATCACCCACAATAAGTTGTCCAAAAATAGGGTATTTAAAAATTCCATTGGCAACAGCTGATGTTAGAATTTCTCTATTGATCTGATCACCTACGTGCCAAAGAGTAGCCGCGCTTTGGAAAAGCTAAGTTTCCCTTTAATTCATAATTTAGTCTTTGGAGCTAGATTCTTTTAAAATTTTTGACCTTTAGAGTTGTAGCGCAGTTCAACCATTGTTCTGGTATAGATATAAAATATCTCAGTTTTAATTATAAAAACATTCTGAGACAGAAGGTCTCATACTTCTTGAAGCTCAAGATGTAGTCTGCAGTACGTATATGCATATAATGTGCTTTGGACTACATGCAATCAATTTATGATTCTAGTCAAGTACAAACTGAGGATTGTGGAACTCAAGCAAGGAATTACTAAGGGAAAGACAAGTTGGCTATCACAGCTTAGTTCGTCGACACTTTGGGTGTGTCTTCCATAACCTATCTTGTTCCATGGAATAACCATATTAGGATGTGGATTTGAAGTACCAGAGGATATCCATTCCAAAAGTTAAAGCTAAGTTTTCTAACATGATCTTTGTTTGCGTTCTCATAGGATAGCTGCAGTTAAGTCTCACCTATCCTGGCCATCAGGTGCGTTTGCAAAATTCCTGATGCATGCAAGCCAGTTTTGAACAGCAAGTATGAATGGAACGGTTTATTAAAATCGAAATTAAATAAAATGAACTATCAACTAGGTGAATTTTAATTGCTATTAATCGTTGTTTGTTAATGTGACAGTTGGCGGGGGACAGGCAGCAACCATGGCGAGTGGAAAAGGTCTTTCTGTGGTTGTTCCTGTATCCCAGTCAACTGAAACATTATTTACTATACTTCCACAAAACGCAAGTGAAGATGAGTTGACTGCGGAGGAAGGCAGATGTACTCCGCTTTCGCAACTCAAAGCACGATACTCCAAACTTCTTTCAGTAATGGTCCAGAGGGACCAAATATATACTTTTGATTTAAAATCATTCTATTCTAGTGCCTGCCGGCACCAAATATAGCTGCTATCCCCCCTGGTCTATAATTGTCCGAAAGTTAAGGGGCGGCCGCCTTCGGGTGGAGCTGCCGAGGTGCGTTCATCACACAGTCGGTGATGGGCAAATCTCCAGCCTTGGTAAACGCCTCGGGTAATTGCAAAGACAATTACTCGGTGTCAGTCACCCCCAGACAAACTTACAAATTGTTAAGGCTGACACTACTCCTAACGGGATTAAATCCAACTGGTGTGGGGCGTACCGAAAAAAAATTCTCTATTTCATATGTGAAGTTTATTCTGCATGATGCTGATTGCTGTAAATGTATGTATGTGCGTTCTTCAAGAATTTGCTTCTCACCAGTGGACTTAGTTTCTGGGACTTAAAATTGCTAAATTCCTGAAATTTCAAAATATTTGAGATGGACTTAAACACTACGAAAACACAACAACTCTGATAAAAGCAGGCATATCGACGCAAATAATAAGTTATGTGTATGGAGCGCTGAGGTTTTTTTAAGGTCCGAACAATATGAATGCAAAAATTAAATTCGGACTATTCTCTGCAAAGGAAGTTTGCCCTTTTTGTGCATTACTTGTTGAGTATGTGAAGCCTCTTGACAAAACCCATGTTACGCGCTGAAGTTTTGAGTATTTATTGTTTCTGTTTACAGATAAGCAGTGAAGTGGAACACTGACTTTTGTTATTTCTACTTCTACACCACTGTTTGCAGATTTGCAGAAACTGTAAAGTTTCAAGTGCTGTTTCACACTCTCAGTGTTTATCTTTGCCCGGACCTTCATAGTCAATGGGGTTTCAAATCTGAATCTGAAGCACATATTTCAAAATAACAGGAGACTCTTTCTACCATCACATAGCTGTCAAACACTTGTACTATTTATATCGAAAGTGGCTAAAATTACGATCATCAGGATCCTTCTGTTTCAGGGTTCTGGCTTTGCGTCGGCGGTGAATCCAGGGTTCTGAATCTTCTCCGGAATTCACCTTTTTAATTTGTTACTTGTGTTTGTTTGTTTTTAATTTTGTTTTTAATTTGTTACTTGTGTTTAATTTGTTAATTTGTAGGGAGGGACGGACTTATTCCTAAAATTGTTTAGAGACCCGCGATCCTGAACGATTTGCGCGATACCGCGGTTTCCCCGTACTTGCCCCATCCTGGTTCAATTCTGGGGCCGTATTCACAAAGCTTTTAGTGGCTGTTTTAGGGACACTTTTAGTGTTAGTGGACACTTAAAACTTTTAGGCGTATTCACGAAATTTTAGTATACTTACTTTAGGGCCCTAAGTTTAGGGACACTTTTAGCATTTTAGGGACTGTTTTAGTGACCATTTTAAGAGTGATTTCATACTAAAAAGTAACACTTGATTCACGAAAGCATTTAAGGGACTGAACTGTCACTAAAATTTTAGAGACCTCGGAGGTCCCTAAAACGTTGACTAGTGTTCCTTATTCGAGCATAGCTCACCCAAATATCTACCAATCCGCTTAAAATTTTTTGTGGATGCACTGCACACATTAAGGAATCCATCCATATAAAAATTTTTGATTTTATCGAAATTTTATTTTTGGCCAAAATTTGTGAGGGACCCCAGCAAACAACCAACTCTAAGCTCTTGCTATTAATTTATTTGTGTAAAATTATGAACGATTGTTCACATTATGTTCTGTGTAGTAAAACGTTAGGCATTTGTAAGTCTGAAATAATTATATACAGGTTAGTATATAAATTTTACTAGCGGTACATAATATATATTTTGCGGGTTCAAATTCCATCGGAGATCCGAATTTCGTTGGAGCAACCTGGCTTTTGAGCCACTGACGTTAAATGCAGAAGTATCACTGAGCCTCTTGTCTGAAAATTACTTTTAATAATAAGAAAACTATTTAAAAACAGTATTAATTTCACCTTTATTCAGTGGTTTATCTTCCGCATTTTTATTTCAAAGACAAACAATGTTTGCAAACAAATAAACAAGCAAAGTTTTACTGATGAAGGCATTCGCAGCGGTTGGCTATGAATTGAGCTAAAAGTAGGTTCTGGCAAAGCTCGTTTGAAAGCTGTGCCAGTAGCGTCCAAATTTTCAATATTTGGCGGTTGGAAGTCCTCCACTTCATCATCAAAAATCAGGCAACTTAAACTTAATAGCTAAATTGTGTAGGACAGTAGTATAGATGGTTCGTACCCCCCCCCGACCTTTGACCCCAGGTGTTATCAGTTATGTAGTATGGGGGTATGAAGTGACGTCACAATTGTTTATGATATCTGACATGTTGCATAGCGTAACTGTTATTTTAAAAACAATCAAACTCGAATAATATATACAACTAATTGTGACGAGTGAGAAAATAATTTCAGTGTAGGCTTGATCTGCATTGACGATTAATCTACCCTGGACAAAATAATGTTCAATCGCAAATTTTATCTGCATTATAATTTTCATATAAAGATATGCAAGTCAAGAAAGGCGGGACGCCTTCGGCGTCCCGCCTGGGCCCCGCGCCCCCCCGGCCCCCCCCCTCCTGAAAGGGGAAGGGGTGACTGTTACTAGTTACTCTTCTTTGAAATGCGGAACATACGTAATGTTAAACTATTACATCAGTACTTTGTCAATAATGCAAGTTGCTGCACAGTTGCTATCAAATCGTTTTTTCGCACGCAATGCACACACAATGAACAAGCATGCGCTGAAGCAAACTTTCACTGATAACACCATTTTATAAGCTTGGTTGAAGTGAAATTGGTTTTATTACGCAAACTGTCAATTACTGTTTTGCTGTGTTGTATCACTGTTATGGGAGTCGATATTGCCGTATGGAGAGGGCGAATTGGTCGATTTATACCATCTCTGCCTAAATGTCTGCTGACGTTCCAAAAAGCATTGACTGTTTTCGATAAAACCTGGAGGGAATTTGTTGAAACGACATGTGCATTGATTTTACAAATTTGGACATACTTTTTGAAGTCATTAGCACCGACCAAAGCAATGTTTTTGCTGCTAGTGTTTGTCATGGCCTTAACATCATCATCTTCTGACTCTACCGGGTAAAAATTATTGTATAATTTTATTTGATCGACGTTAAGTTGTGCACATTATTATTATTATTATTATTATTATTATTATTATTATTATTATTATTATTATTATTATTATTATTATTATTATCATTATTATTATTATAATTCATGAGTATGAGTATATATGTAATTGGTATGCATAAAAAAACTGCTTATATAATTATGATGTTTCACCTATCAAGTTACCGGCGCACAAGTTTGAAAATTATATTACTTAGCCGTTTGAACAGACAGGATTTGTTCGTTTGTTCTGCTGAGGCACGGCTTAAAAACAGTTTGCTGTATTTAAGAATACCCTTGTCACGGAGCTGTAAATAATTTTTATTATAGCAATGTGGTGTGTGTTATTTGCTCAAAGACGTTGGCCAATAAGCAAGATCTGCACAATCATTTTGGTCAAGAGCACAGACTTGCTTGTAACGAATGTGGCAAAACTTTTGCAAGAACAGATAATCTGGAGGTACATAAAAGAAAACGACACCCAGACGAAGTGTTGGAGTCATCCGATACAACTGCACCGAAGCGATCACGCAATGATTTTGCAAAAGATCAATCAGGAGCAGGCCCATCAACGTCACGGTGAGATTCCAAAATTTCTTTTTAATATTTACGAAGGTCACAATCTGATGCAGTCCAATGATTTATCATTAATTTGTTTTAATTTTGGTTCTAAAATTGCCAGTACATATTTAAGCAACACATGAATTACAAAATCAAACATTGAAAGTTCGTAATTTGGTTTCGTTACAATATTTAATTATTTATTTAAGTAGTTGTACCTAATTTAGATTTGCCGAAATCCCAGTAAAACTCAAGTATAATATTTTGAACATTTTGTTTTAGAGATACCACTACTGCAACAATTTCCGCCGGTGGAGGACCTTCTCATTTTGTTCTGAGCAAGACAGGAGAGAGACATATTCAAAAATTCAAGGCTACGGAAACTAATTATAATCTCCGCTTGGTCAATTTCCAAAATCTCAAAATTGCTGATGCTTATGCTAAACTGCGAGAAGCTTTGGATGATGCACTACGAAGCATTCTGAATAATAGTCGACCAAACGACCGCGTGCGATTCGTTTTAGAAAGTCCACAACTGGATTTTCCCATTGTGGTTCCGATTCTAGTTGCTTCAACGGTCAATGCCGAGCTAATTTTGGATGAGATTGCTAGAGTTCTTCAATCCTATCAGAACTTTGTGTTTGACGACTTTGTTAAAATTACGTTTACTAATATCTCCGTTCCCGAAAACGGAAACGGTAGGACTAAACTGGGAAATTTGAGAACACGGTCGATTGTTGAACTCCCAGAATATCTAAAACGTAAACGATGTGTATATCAAATTAAGGAGGAGCAAGATTGCATGGGCCATGCTATTGTTGTGGCAAAAGCAATGTGTGATCATCGTAAAGTCAGAGAAGAAGATACTGCAGGGCGTTCAAACGTCGACAAGAAAGGAAGAGACAGAAGCAGATCGTTGAAAAATGTGATTCGCATGGATAAGAATACTTGTCCTGCCAGAGAAAAATTGATAGATGAGCTCTACCAGCAGTGCCGTTTTGTGAGAGGACCTTCACGAAGTCTTGCTGATATCAACATCTGCCAAAAGGTGCTGTCAGACTATCAAATTAATGTATGGTCAATAGAAAACTTTGGGGAATTAGTGTATTCCGGACCTTACAAAGAACAGCAAATCAATCTATTGCACTATAATGCACATTTTGATGTAATTACGAAAATGGCTGCATTCATGAACACCAGCAATTTTTGTACCAAATGCAAGAAAGGATTTAATGGTGCACAGACTGCCCACAAATGTGCTTCGGGCTGCAAGCTGTGCAAATATGTTAGATGCCAAAATGTGAGCGATGCTAAAGATGTGGAGCCGTCTTATTGCAACCAGTGCAATCGTTACTGGCCTTCTCACCTGTGCTTCACAAATCATACGCACAAAATCTGCAATATCCTTGTTAGATGTTCTGCATGTGGTCGAGTGGTTCCACGGAGCAAAGTCTGTCCTCCGGAAGCACATAAATGCGGGCTTCAGTACTGTAAAATCTGCCGCGCCTATCAAACAGTTAGTCACCAATGCTATATTCAGACAATTTCTAAGGCAGAGAATAAAAATTCATCAGACCATTTGGACGAAGAACTGCAAGATCAGTACGCAGATGATATAGGCAATTTGGACGGTATTGATGAAGTTGATTTAGAAGCAGCTAGATGGGCAGAAATAGTAAGAAAAGAGGATGATGACCAACGTGATCACCTACTTTTGAGTGAAAGTTCGAATACTTCAATCCAGAAGTACTGGTTCTTTGATTTTGAATGCATGATCACACCACCAAATTATGAACACATACCGAATTTATGTGTTTGTCAGTCCTCGTCTGGCGAAACTTTTACGTTCAAAGGAGTATCTTGTGCTGACAAATTTTGTGAATGGCTCTTTAAGAATTGTAGGAACTCTACATTTATCGCTCACAATTTTGGAGGCTACGACGGCTATTTCATTCTAAAATTTTTACATAAAAATGCCATAAAACCGAAACTGATTTTGAGAGGTGGAAAAATACTAATGCTCGCTGTGCCAGGACCAAAAATCCGATTCATTGATTCCTTAAACTTCTTTGGGATGCCTCTATCTTCCTTACCGAAAACATTTTCTTTGACTGAGTTGAAAAAAGGTCATTTCCCATATCTATTCAATACTCCTGAAAATCAAAATTATAGAGGAAAGCTTCCCGAATTGAAATATTATGATCCTTGTGGTCGCAAGCAAACCGCGTATCAAGAACTTATAAATTGGTACCGTACCGAAGCCTCAAGGTACAACCAGAACAGTGATCTTGTTTTTGATCTTCAGAAGGAGCTCCTCGAATACTGTGTTAGCGACGTCATAATTTTAAGAAAAGCTTGTCTCCAGTTTCAGGATGAGTTCAAAATAGCAACAGATGGTGTAGATCCTTTCGAACATTCTATTACAATTGCATCGGCTTGTAATTACGTCTACCGTCGTAATTTTATGCCCAAAAATACTATAGCCATAATTCCTCCAATGGGATACTCTGGACAGAAGAAGTTCAGTAAGAAAAGTATATCCTGGCTAAAATGGCTTAGTACTAAAAATAACATCCGCATTCGTCATGCTTTAAACGGCGGAGAAGTCAAAATTGGGAACTTTTATTTGGATGGACATAGCGATTGCCAGACTGCTTATGAATTTTACGGCTGCTATTATCACGGCCACCATTGCATCAAAACAACTAATGTGGCTGATTTTGCGGAACTGCAAAGTCGTTTTCAAAAAACCATGGACAGAGCAAAATATCTCAAGGAAATGGGATTTACGTTTGTTACGATCTGGGAATGTGAATTTGATATTTTGCTTAGATCGGAAGAATGTCTTTATGATATTTATCAAAATTTGGATATTACAACTAGACTGGTACCGAGAGATGCTTTCATGGGAGGTAGATGTAATGCTGTCAAGCTGTATCACGAAATAAAACCTGGAGAATCCATTAAGTACTACGACATAACATCTCTTTATCCTTCAGTTAATGCTACACAGACGTATCCCATAGGCCATCCTGAGGTCATAACTGAAAATTTTAAAGATGTTTCAGAGTACTTTGGTTTAATGAAATTGAAAATTTTACCTCCCAGAAATTTATTTCATCCGGTATTGGGATATCGTAGCAATAAAAAGCTTTTGTTTCCTCTCTGTCGCACCTGTGCTGATTCAAGACAAACAGAAACGTGTAAGCACCGACGCAATGAACGTGCATTGGTCGGTACATGGTGTTCACCCGAAGTCAAAAAGGCTGTGGAGCTGGGATATCGCGTTCTAGATGTTTACGAAGTATGGCACTGGGAAAATAGTTCTACTTCATTGTTCGAAGAATACATAAAAACTTTCTTGAAGCTAAAGCAAGAGGCAAGCGGGTGGCCACCGGAATGCGAAACAGATCAGGATAAGGAGAACTACATCATTCAATACAAGGAAACGCAAAACATAGATTTGGACCCGCACTCTATTTCCAAGAATGCAGGTCGGAGGGCAGTTGCTAAAACAATGTTGAACAGGTATAAACAACTCAAGTGATATAAGCATGTTTTTTTCTGGAAGTGAAATAATTATCTGTCACTAAATGAAGGGCAGTTGCTAAAACAATGTTGAACAGGTATAAACAACTCAAGTAATATAATCATGTTTACTCTGGAAGTGAAATAATTATCTGTCACTAAATTAATCTGATGTACTTTACATTATTTAAACTTTATGTTTTATTTAGTCAATTTCAGATGACAAAACTTTCATTGACCAAGTTGTGTACACTCATTTATTTTCAGTTTTTGGGGATATTTCGGAAAAAGGACAAATCTCAATCGTACGGAATATGTTGGAAACTACCATTCATTAATGGATTACTTATTAGATGATACAATTGAAGTTAATGACATATTCTTCACTGACTATAACTCAATGGCACAAATTTCCTACAAACAGCAGATGGAATTCATGGTGCCCGATGCCACTAGCAATGTCGTCATCGCAGCGTTTACTACTTCATACGCTCGACTTAAGCTGTATGCCTTACTGGAGCAGCTTGGGTCCAAAATACTCTACTTTGATACCGGTAAATAAATGTGATCTAAATAGCAGATTTGAAATTGTCAAACATTCGAGAATAGCCGATACAACAAATTAATCATGTAATATCATCAAAATATTATTTGAAAGCCTGTGTATTTGGAAATTACATTATCATATTATTGAAACGATGTCGTTAATTTCAACATTTTAATAACAGATCTTGAGCAGACCAATATAAGCAATAGACCTACAATAATTTCAAATTACGACTGTAATAATTTTCATTTCTTATAGATAGTATCTTCTTCATTAGCAAGTCACTGGAAGCACACTGTGAGCCAAAAACCGGTAGTGGACTTGGAGAACTAAAGGACGAAATAGCAGAATCATATGGTCTCAAAGCCAAACTTGACAGATTTTGGTCTCTGGGACCTAAGAACTATGGTTACACTATATTGAAAGAAAATGGCATGAAAGTTGCCGAACTGAAAGTGAAAGGTGTTCCTTTAAATATAGAAACTACTTCCGAAATTAATGAACAAACCATGATGGAACTTTTAACTCAAGGAGGTAGTCGACAGGTGTCGTATTCCCAGTTTTGGAAGAATCGTCGTACCTTGGAAATTCGAAGCAAGAAAGCTACCAAGCTGTATCAACGAGTTTATGACAAGCGCATCCTTTATAGTGACTTTACAACTGCACCGTTTGGGTACATTTCTTAAATGACATAAATGTGTTTATTGCTATGTTCATATTTACTGCGGTAATCTGGCTTGTTTTAATTGTTTTCTTGACAGTATAACGTCGAATTTTCTTGGCCATCCTTCATAAGTTACTTGGTAAGATGACGCACCAGATTTAGGCAACACTGTCGCTGTTTTAATGCTGCGATGATCTTCGGCTCCTATTTCTGCTTTTTGCAGTTCAGCAGGGTAAGCAGAACCTGTAATCGCGTCACCGTGTAAGTCTTCAAGGAGGTAGCGGTTAGGAGTACCATATACCACTTTTCTAATTTTGAACACTTCTCTAGTCCAATTTGGATCGGAGCCCTTTGAAAATCCACCTTTATCTTTTCTTAATCGAACATTGTCACCTATATTAAACTTTCTGTTTCCTGGTCGATTTCGCTTAGTTGACAATTTTAACATTTCCCAGTTCAAAACATTCATAGCATTCTTCGGCAGCATTGCCATCGTTGGTTCCATTCCAGTCGATCTGCTGTAAGAGTTGTTATATGACTCTAAGACGTCTGGCAGCGCATCGTACCATTTCTTGGTTTTTGCATAAGTTAGGTAACGTGACAATCGCGTTCTCAGAGTACGCCAGAAACGCTCAATGAAAACGGCTTTGGTGTCACCTTGTGCAATGACATGTCTTATGTTGTTGCTTCGCAGCATTCGTTCAAACAGAAAGGACATGTATTGTTTACCTTGGTCTGTGCGCAACCATTTGGGTTTTGCTGATGCTTCAATAAGTATTGACTCGAAAGCTTTTGTGCAAGCCATAGCTGTAGCTTTTCGAAGTGGAATCACCCAGGCAAATCGAGAAAAACAATCAATCACTCCAAACAAATAAGCGTATCCATTGTTAAAGCCTTTAAGTTTCTCTAAGTGCATAATGTCACTTTCCCACATTGCGTAAGCATTAGGCAAAATAATGGGCTGTCGAGCAAAGTTGTTAAATCTTCCTTTGTGTAGTTGATAACTATACTGTTGTGTCAGCCATTTCAAAACGTCAGAATATGTGACTAGCTCATTTTGTTCTTTCGCAGCCTTATATAAAGCCAAAGGCCCCAAAAAACCTCCTTTTTTGCTACCGCTACCATGATAAAGATGGGCGAGTATGTTATGTATATTCACCTCAGAAACTGCCATCTTCCAAAGGTTATAATCACTGACTGATTTTTACGAAATATAACTTTATTTAAATAGCAGTCTAACATTACAACGAACTAAATAACTGGCGTAAGTTGGTATCCAGAACGCAAGGTGTCATGCGACTGCTTGCATGACAGTATCGGGTGCCGGGAGGGTCCCCAAGCCGTAAGAATTTGAAATATCAGAAATAATTGATGGTTAAATATTTGACGTAACAGAAAGCCCGAACGATCTGTCATACATTATGTTTATTAAAAGATACTATATACAACTATACATAAGTTTAATGACCAATTGTTCCAAACGTCCAAATTTAAATGAGATGTCTTCTCCAGGTTGTCCTGTTGACTCCTGTTCGAGACACTCTGAGCCGCCTTGGGCTCGGCAGCTGAATTGGCACAGTTCCACCATTTTTGATCTGTTCGTATTCTCTCCGCAAGATTGGATTAGCTATGTAGGCAGAGCTAAAAGCAGGAATTTTAGTAGCAGCCTCAATAACAGTACGAGTTCCACTAGGATATTGCTTTCTTTTACCAACAGAGGTAATTGCATAAACTACATCCCTTATGCTGGAGTGGGGAATTTCAGCGTTACCTGCAATAATCTCACCACTGTTTTGGTTCCATCTTAGCAAACCTTGCCCAGAATTTTC
>JASAND010017539.1:0-11320 GCA_030248195.1 Trissonchulus latispiculum | reverse complement strand
ATAGGATTGTGGGGGGGAATGGGGGGGTGCAGACCCCCATCATGGAATGCTGGGAGATGGGGGGGTGCAGATTCGGAGACAAACAAAAAACGGGTAGACCCCTCAGCAAAAAGGAAAAAAGGGCAGACCCTCTCGTCCAAAAAGCAAAAAAGGGTAGACCCCTCAGCGATTTTCACTGAAAATTGTTAATTTTTAAAGCAAATTTTTAGTGATTTTTTCAGAAATTTTCTTAAAAATCGCTAAAAAATTGTCCTTTTTTACTAATTTTTGGTCAAAAACGATAAAAATTCGCAATTTTTGCTAATTTCGGAGCAGATCGCAAATTTTGGAATTTTTCAGGGGTAGACCCCTCGCCGAGGTCGAGGTAGACCCCCCAGAATCTGGACCCCGTATTAATGTATGATAGTAATCCATATAGGTTTCACAATTGTATACAGTTATACATCTTCTATTTTAGAAAAATTCAAAAAACTTCAAGTCTGCCTTACTGTAGTTCGAAAAGGTGTAAATTATAAGTGAATTTAATATATATATGACATTCAAGTTTCAATGAAGAGTTATTTAATATGTGTTTATTCGGTTAAAGTGTTCAGTTTTTTGTTAGTCTATAGATTGTTCAGTTTCATCTCCAGTGCTAACCATTTCTATTTTGTTCTTATCTTTAGCATTCATTGCGGTATCTTACCAACACCTGGCGCTGGAGGGCAGGTTGGACCAAAATTGATCCGTCGTGCTTCTATGAAAGAACGATTAAAGGATATTCCGAGTCCTACCAGAGAAGAATTTCAGACGTTTTCACGATTTTGTAGCACCCAAGATTCTATTGCCGGGTTGGTTTTGAAACTACAAATGTATAAAGACAGAACTTTATGTCCCTTGCCCGAAACTATTACTGTTCTTGGATCAATTGTATGATTTTCTTATCCCTCAGTCCTGTAAGGGGTCAACGTTCTAAAGCTAATTTAGGCTACCAATGCCAAGAATTGGTATTTCTCTGACATTTTTAATTTAAAGGGGTTAAAGGGAAACTTACTTAGCGGTATTTCGATTCGTGTATTTCAGAAAACATACAATGGTTCAGGTTGAATTCGGGTGAGCTTTAAGTCTCCCCAGTGTTTTCTTTGTGAATCGAAGAAATCGGACTTTATGAAATTTGCTCTTCATACCTTTCAGTATAAGCTAAAGTTATTTCGCAGCTTTATGCAAACTAAAATCATAATATTACAGTGAAAAGCAGGATTGAAATATTGACATCTGATTTAGCACGTCTGCTTCAGCATCGCCTTCTTATCCTCAGCTGGTGGGTAAACTAGACCAAGTCATAAGGCAGCTCTTGCTTCGGCCCTTTACTTTAATTGCAGAAATTTGTAGGTACTGCTAATGTTTTCTTAGGAACTCCTATCAACACAATATTAGCATTTGGAATGTATCAATTTCAAGACCTTTAAGTTCAGAGCGAAAATTCTTTGAATATATTCACCTATGTCTACCACTTGAAATTACTAAAGCATCGAATATGTTGCCTTCAATTAGGTTAAGTATTACTCAGTGCCAGGCAAGACTAAATTTCTGCAGAGATCCACCGGTTAGTTAAATTTAGCCGGTTTATTTATGTATTAAGTCTTGGCTGTTAAGCTGTTGCTAAACGTCCAGAATTTTATTTTAAATGTCCAGAAACTTCGCTGAACATTGTCAAGAGTCAGCTGTAATACTGCTCTTGGAATTGCTTTTTTCATAGAAGGTGCTCAATTTAAAGTTTTCTCCATTTTAAAGGAAGGGGAACGAAGACTGATATCATCGTTGCACATCGGTTAGTGAAACAATTAACGCACCTGTCAATCTGGTTGCAGAAGTTTTTGTCGTTTGGAGAGGGTGGGTACAGCGCCCTCACTCGCTGCTCTAGGAGGGATACAGTTTAGAATTGTTCTGACACTCCAAGAGAGTATATAATTTAACCAATCATGAGCTAACTCTTATCAATAGCCATCAAAAATATATAGCAAATAACCATAATAAAAAGTGCTTACGCCTTGTTTTATTAACTAATTTTTATCACGGAGCGATGCAGCAGGTCAGGTCAGAACCCGATGATTTAGCGAAATTTGCCAACTTTTGTCAATTTCTGATCTAACTTTTGTAATTTCGGTCTTAAGAATTACAAGTCACAGTTATTTAAACAGAAACAACAAGAGTAACGAATGTTTGGCGGAAATAAAAGCAAATCTATGTTGTTTGAATGCTTTAGAAAAACGTCTGAATGCTGTTGCAAAATTTTAATAATTCGAATAACAAGTAGGCCCCAAAAGGGGCAAAATTTCTGTTTAGTCCTTTAAGAGTTCTCCTAAATTATAATATAAGAGCTCTCCATGAATCGCCTAAATCTTAGCTTTGCTCTTAACATGCAAACTTAGGAGCTCCTAAAGATATACAAAAGGGCTTTGTAAAACGCACCCCTGTTAAGTTGATGTTCCATCCAACTTAACTTGATTTCTTTCACTTCAGTTGTTTCTATTTCCAACTACTATTTCCCCCTAAAGACGGTACTTAAGTTTTGTGATTACTTGACTTTCTTTCAAAATGTTGCATTGCATTGCATTGCCCTGTCGGAGCGAATTTTGATGCCCAGTGCAAGCAATAAGGATTCCCTACCTAACGCGCCTCTGTGTAGCTACACTGATGCTCAAATTTCGATTGCTGACAGCCTAAAGCTGCGAACTGTGATTTGATCAATGTAAACTCTTATATGTGCAGTCTTCTCCTGTGCTGGCAGTGGTGAATTGGTGAATTTCTAACTTATATTATAAAACTTTCTTTCTTATGCTGTTTAGATTTAAAAGCACAAGTGAAGAAACGTTATTGGAAGACTCTGATTTGATACGACCAATCACGAAAAAACAGCAACGTGAGTATGGCATATTGCACAGCGAGAACTGGAACCTCTCCTCATTTTTATCAAATTCAGTTTAAATTTTAATTGGTGTTATATAACCTATAAGTATTTAACAGTAGTGTCGAATTTCAAATGTTGTCATTTTAATCATCAGAACACTTCATTGTCTAAATTTATATCTCCCACTTCTCACACTCACTTGAAGCTTCGTCAGTGAATTCCATTTCGATGCATTTCCAAATTACAGAATTGTATAGACAAAGTTTGTAATGGAGAGGTCGACTCGACGACAGCTTCAGAATAATGTTCTGCAAAACGCTGAAGAACTCCGAACCCAAACGTTAACGAACGCCCGTGAGAAGAAATACCTGAAAGGGTGTCAAGTTAAAAACATTGTTTACTTTATGCTTGTTTACTTTGTAAGATTGTTTGCTTAAACTGTGAACACATTTTCCTATGCACGTTTTATGACACTTAACTCAAACTTTGGGACGTGAATAATTTGATAAAATAACTGTCCGTAAAAGCTTGCACTTAGCAGGAATTGAACCTACGGCCTTGGTTTGTGGATGTTCTCTGACAAATTTGTTTACGATAGCAGATTATTTGGGTCTTGCATGCTCCTCCCATGGAAGTCCGTATGCATTATGTTAATTCTGGAATATAAATAGGAGAGCTGGATTTTTTGCTGAATGTTAGGACAGAGATCTTAGTTGAAAGCGCAAATTACACAACAGTTCTGATATTGTTTGTGAGGTTTATTAATTTCATGAAAACTAGAGCGAACCACTTCTATCAGCTGTCATCTAAGCTAAGCTTATGTTCGCTTAGAGTGCTCTGGCGTTTCCTCAGAAAAACTAGTCCATTGAAATCAATCTACATATTATTAGTCACAGTCGATATAGTGATCAAATGTGGACTGGCCAGGAACTATGTTAAAAATATAAAGCTAACTGAACGTTTAATTTTGTCTTCTTGAAGTCAATTATATATGTAATGTTATTTCTAGTATGAGTTCTGGACCCCATCTTCTGCACATGCACATGCTTGATGTTATCTTAAACCAGCAGTGACGAAATTTGGATTTTTTAGTGAGGCGAAAAAATAGTGCCGATTTATTGGACCAGTTGCCTTCAGAAAACGATAAAACGATGAGTAAAGCTGACAAAAAGCAGCTGGAGAAGCTGCAAAACAATCGAGCCTTACTTGCAGGTATTAATCGAGCCTTACTGTAGGAATTTATAAAATGAGCTGAGTTCAAATATCGCAACATACTTTTTCTGCATTTTTCGATTCCCAGGGGTTGCTGAAAGGTTGTATATGTAAGGGTTTTCGGAGGCGTCGTAGAGCAGTAATCTGAAGACAGCTTTGTTTTAACTTTCTGTTAGCTCGGTATAAGGTAGGTATGTGGTTAAAGCTTAACGTGTATAGAAGCTTGTGCGGAGCTTGTGAAAAGTTCAATCGAAAAATGGACTATAGATTCGTGTTCTACGACGCCTAGAACCTCTCCATGCATCTTTTAGTTCCTCCCATCCCTTTCTCCTGTCTTAATTAATCTCAGACTAAAGTTTTTGTTTCAACCTGGTTCGTCAGCTAGAAAACGGTGAACAGGGCAATTTCACCAGAGACAACGCCGTCTTACATTTTTCGATCCCTTTTCTAGAACTGTTTGCTGCGGTGGAACAAGACGTTATTGGAGAAGTACGGAGCATTTTGGACAAATCAGAATTCGACGTTAATTCGTATGTTACATATATATGGATTTCTGAGCAGTTCAGGTCTGGAGTCGTTGTTGGCGGACAACCTTGAAAAATCGATTTTCTTCTTACTATGCCAGTTGATTCGGATTAGTACGCATAGTTAAACCTACAAATATCAGCTTGTTTTGATGAGCGGTTGATGAGTAGGGTCCATTTTTGTGATTTTGCCATGGCAGCTACATAAATGGCCAATTTTACTTCTTGACGTTGTTCCACTGTATTGAAAGACATAGATGTGGTACGGTGCTACTTTTGGTCTTCAAATTGTTCATAGAGATCTACTATGGCTATTAGTGTTGTTCACCGGCCCAATTTTTCGTGGGCCGGCCGGCGCCGGCCGGCCCAGCTCGCGACGCCGGCCGGCCGGCCGGTGGCCGCCGGCCCAAGAACGGCCGGCCGGCCGGCCGGTGCAAATTTTCGCAGGCTTATCCAAAATCCAAATAAAAATTAAGATTTTTGATAGTTTTCAAGGCAGATATTAGCAATTTTAATGCGATAAGCTGCAGAAATTGTCACTAGCCGCTCTGTCGCTTCACATTTGACCGGCCGGCTTGTCACCGACCGGCCGGCCGGCCTGCGTCTGACCGGCCGGCCTGTTACCGGCCGGCCGGCCGGCCTGTTCTCGGCCGGCGGCCGCCGGCCAGCCGGCCGGCCTGCCCACTCTGTACCTGGGCCGGCCGGTCTCCGGCGGCCTGCCGGCGGCCGGCGGCCGGCCGCCGGCCAGCCGGTCTAGGCTGGGCCGGTGCACAACACTAATGGCTATGCAAAAGGCGTTCTTCTTCAGCTGTCATGTAGTTTCCGAAAATTGCAGTTTTAAGGTCACTGACCCCACTTGTCGAGGGTAGCGCGAAGTATTCGGTTGCATTTTGGGTGTTGAAAAATCGAAAAAAATAAAATTTCTCAGATTTGACTGAAGCTTTTCTAAAACAGTGTCTATGATACCTAGTTTATGTGCTGAAAATATTAGCTCAGTATCTTTTCCCATTAGTCGGCTATGGCGGCCCAAAGTTGACTTAGTCGCTGTTTTGGCCAAAAATCGGTTTTTCGAACTTTGCAGAGACATATCTCAAAACTGGGTCTGGGATTTGGCTCTTTTTTGGCAAGCAGGTGTATTATGATTCTAAAAATGATATATTAAAAAATTGCGTCTGGCTTAGCAGTAATAAGCCCTCTAGCTCGAATAAGCTTACTTCGCGCTACCCTCGACTGGTCTGGTCAGTGACCTTAAAACTGCAATTTTCGAAAACTACATGACAGCTGAAGAAGAACGCCTTTTGAATAGCCGTAGTAGACCTCTATGAACAATTTGAGGACCAAAAGTAGCACTGTACCACGTCTATGTCTTTCAATACAGTGGAACAAAGTCAAGAAGTAAAATTGTCCATTTAGCTGTCATGGCAAAATCACAAAAATGGACCTGACTCAGTAACCGCTCATCAAAACAAGCTAATATTTACAGGTTTTACTATGCCTACTAATTCTAATCAACTGGCATAGTAAGAAGAAAATCGGATTTTTGTCAGGTTGTCCGTTCTATCTGCGAGCATCCCAGAAATCGACTCATATATATATATATATATATATATATATATATATATATATATATATATATATATATATATATATATATATGAGTCGATTTCTGGGATGCTCGTGAACCTTCAAAAATCGATTTGGCTCAAACTTTCAGGACTTGTAGCAACCTGACGTAAAAGGAAAACCTTCAAATATTAGAGCTCAACTCCGTATATTCAACGAGTTATAGCAAAATTCGTGATTTTCGACTCTGCCACTGACGTCGCCGTAGGACTTCACCAATCAAAATTGTGCTCAGGCCGATAGAGAAGAGTCAGACAGTTCATATCCTAACCATACAGGCACCACACATGGGGCACCTATCCCTGCCAGTTTGAGTTTTCTATCGTTCATATTCCGCAGTTTGCGACGGTCGAACCTTAGCTTAAGCCTCCAAGCTCAGTAGGCGCATTTCCACATTTTTTGACCTAGCGACCTCATTATGCCTTAGTACCATGCAATTTTTATAAATATTATTTATCTATATGCTACCAACGTCCATGCAAGAAATGAGCAAAATCCCAGACCCACTTTTGAGATATGGCCATTCAAAGTTTGAAAAATCGCCGTTTTTGAGCCAAAACAGCGATTATGGTAACTTTGACCCGCCATAGCCGACTAATGAAAAAAGATATCGGCGTAATATTTTACACATATAACCTAGGTACCCTTGGCAATGTTTCGGGCAAGTTTCAGCCAAATTGGAGAAATTTTATTTTTTCGATTTTTCATCCCCCAAAATGGGCCGATCAGGTTGCTACAAGTCCTGAAAGTTTGAGCCAAATCGATTTTTGAAGGTTCACGAGCATCCCAGAAATCGACTCATACATATAAAGTTAGAGCCAAATCGATTTTTGAAGGTTGTCCGGAAGTACAGGCAGCACAGTCGAATTTCTCAGAAATTGACTCATATATATATATATATATATATATATATATATATATATATATATATATATATATATATATATATATATATATATATATATATATATATATATATAGCGTTCTGTCCGATATAAATTTCCTATCTACATACAACATTACTGTTTAACATCATATGCATTTGTATGACTGTGTCTGTAGCACATCATAATGGATGCTTTCATCTTTGTTACCTCTAGAAACCCCAGTTTTCTCGAGTAGCATCCAAAAACACCATATGCAGGCAATAGACTAATGCTCCTCAGCAACATGTCTAAACTCTCTTTTCTTAAAGATACACTGTTAAAACTAAATTATCACTATTCTAATTGCGGACACCCATTTCTATCTGTCCTTTCTTCCTTTGCTTTAGCCTCTCCTCCTTATGGCAATTGGTTTCCCCTTCCTCTGGAGGCTTGGCTTTGCGTGTTCATACACGCTTAAAATTTTATAATTTCGAACTTTACAATGGTGTCTAAATAGCTTTTTTAAATTTGGTTGTTATGTCCTTAAAAAGTAAAAACTTTATTTTTGTATTAGGTAGCTAAGTAAAACTGGTAGTAATTCAGTGCTTCACCATAGCATTTTCCTTCCCTGTCGACCACCACCCTTTGACTATGGCTTGGACTTGTCTATATGATCCTGTGGTTTTTGGTATCTTTTCTTCATGGCAGTACAACATAATGATAATGCCTCCAGGATATCCGTAGCAGGGGAGGAGGATACATGCCCCATTGGTGGATTTCCGGATTTGGACCTTGGAACTCCCTTTGACGTCGGCAGGAAGGACAATACTAATTATAACAAATTCCTTCGATTATTTTTCCCAAAGCATTGTTGCTAATCTACCTAACTGCACTGGTAGGAAATGTAATCAGCCTAATTGTAAATGTTGCGCACAATATTTGGAAGATTGTACATTTTGTGGTCACTATAACGATTCTAAATATAACTCCTAGTATTGCAATGCCAGCGTCATGCAAAAGTAATAACGTAGTCTACCTACTTACATGTAATCAATGTGGTTTACAATATGTAGGAGAAACTGGAAGACAATTTTCCAAGAGAGTTAGTGAACATCGAAATAGTATTAAAAATACCCTTAAGGCAAGTTGTAAAAGACTAGCAATTCATTTCAACATGGGCACTTGTAAATCTTTCTCTGCACAGATAATTGAAGTGCTACCAAAAACGGGAGAAAAAGAAACTGACACTAGACACAGAAGAAATCGTGAGAAATATTGGATTAAAAGTTTAAAAACAAAATATCTTTATGGACTCAATGAGTTACTATATGGGGAAGATCCAAAACTATCCACGCTTTCTAATTTAAGCATAAAAACAGAAAGAAATAAAAACATGAATAAACATCGAACAAACAGAAAGCAAAAAATAACAAAAGTGATGAGCCCACAAGACATTAGCTATTTATACTTAAAACCTCGTAGAGAAGTTTTCAGGCTTATGACTACGTTAGACAATAAAAATATTGTTAAAATTGCCATCTACAATGAAGCTAACAAAAATCATATATATTATGATCTAATTCATGACTTAGCACAATATAGGACAGAACTTAAACATAAACAAAACATTACAAAACCTAAGAAAGACAATATTATAATTAATTTTAGCAGTAAAGCTATGGACAACATTAATTTCAAGGCTATTTTCGAGTCTAGTGCTAATAAATGGCCATATGATGAACATGTTAATACAACTGCGAAACCAAATATATTTTTTAAATATAATAAAACAATAGCACAAGATGTTCTTAATTATGGGCAAACCATTCAGAACCTAAATTGCGACAACTTCATAAAATCTTACTATGAAAACGGATTCACATGCGATTGTCATTGTTCGGAATATAAAGATAATTTTCATGAACATATCATTACTATTTGTGAAGTACTGTGCGTAACCTCTGTAATAAACTATGTCGGACTTCAATACATGATTGCAAGTAGGTGTTCAGTGTGTGATATCCAGTCCTAGCTGATTGAGAGAAGAGGCGAGAGTATCATAAGTTAGCGAGTAGATCGAGATAGAGTTATCTGAGAGCCCTAAGCGACCGTCCCTAAATCTAATAGACCAAATACCGCTAGATTTTACTATATCAAATACAAAATACACTTTCTGACTTTAGAATGAACATACAGAACTGACATAAACTACACAGAGGGAGCACGACGGTAGACTCCAAAGAACACAACGGGAGGGCGTTACCCTCTCCCACACCTAAACTGGGCTATCGACTCCTACCCAACCAATAAAACCAACCTACCCCGCCACTGACGGAACTGCAACTGAGCTGAAGCCGACACTTTCTCACTTATATATACTTTGTGCTAGTGGCGTAGCTAGCCCAAAAAGAAATCACTTTTATCATTCATGAATAAGACAAATGTCAAAATGGCTCAAAGTTGTACAACTTCATCAAATAGAATACACTTTACGCTACGCATGTGAAGATAACACTACGTGTACTTTTTAGCGCTGCGCTGCTGCGCAGCCAGCTACTAGTGCCCTAATGGGTAATATCCCACAAAATACCCCCTCTTTTCCGCCGCCGGCCCCCCGCGCGGCGATCAATACGGGTGCCACAGAAAGTTAAACAATGGTAAAACTGGATTACATTAGTTTTGGGTACCCAAGTAGTAGTTTTAGAGATAAAACGCGAATTAGACCTAGCTAAGGCTAAAAGTGGAGCCAAACGATCCCCACTGCCTGCGAACTACGCGGCTCACAGACGAGTCCGGACTGACACTTCGGACTGACACTGGGTAAAACTGTGTCGGCTGTGACCGAAACTAAACACAAAACCAACTTAGACAGACGAAACAAACATACGAAACGAACTACTAAACGAAACTACTGACGACTTTTGAGAAAACAACTACGTAAATTTTGAAAACAGTACAGTAAACACCCGTATAGACCCCCACACACAAGGCCGAACAGACAGAAAAAACAGGATACAACAGGGACACTGCCCACTAGGGAACCCATCCCAACAATCACAATAACCCCCACAGAAGAAACCCAACTAGAAGCTTGTAGAAAATAACAAATATAAGCAATTACTAGCGGTTTATTATACATATGGAGTAAGATAAACACAAAAAATCAGTAGAAGGAAAAATTATACAAGCAAAAATAGTAAGGCTAACTTATAAATGGCAAAACATGGCCAAAAAAGAAAACAAAGCTACCGCAAAATAGCTACCAAACTTGAATAGGGAGCGCCCGAACAGAAAACTCAGTACTCCAAATTTGAAGGAACCCTCTCAATAGGTAGTAACAAACATCAAAAGAGACAAAATCCCCACCCGTTATACTGACAAAAATGGAATGCAAAATCACAACGAAACAGAGATACGGGGAGCTGGAAACGTCCTAGGCGTGCCGATGGAGGGGACCACGACTTCATGAGGGAGCAATCAGGCAAATGACCAGAGCACACCGGGAGCCCATAAACAGTATACAAAGGTTCTAAATAGAACCCACCCACAAAGTTCGAAAATGGCCTAAGCCAACCCAAGTTCATAAGGTAAAGAGGGCACGCACAGCCCAAATGAACAGTACAGAAAATACCAAACCGGGATGCTATCAAAACCCGGGAAGAACCAAGCTGGCCAGGTACGGCTACACAGGAACAGCAGAGGCCAGGAGGCCAGGAAATAGGCGCAAGGACCAAACCCCGCCACAGATCAAAGGTCAGAAACAGAGTCAAAGGCGACAACTGGCCTGAAAAAGAGAATGGAACTGGCACAAAGGAACTGCCAAGCGAGGCAGCCCACCCCAGATACAGAAGAATCAATCCACACCGCTGCCACAAAGTCGACACCGACCAGCACCACCAAGTATCCGGGCGCTTTCAGACCTAACAAAACACGGCCCTGCTCCATAATAGCATCCATCGTGGGAGGCACGCCTGGCGCAAGAGGGGGTGTGGGATCCGTACAGTGGAAAAGAACCATCACCTAAACACAAAAACAAAAATTAAAGTACTGTAGATAAAGCAATACCAGTATAGAATCAATGCAATAAACAGTAGACAAAACAAATTCGCAAAACACAGCATAGATATTAGAAAGCCCCTCAACTGTAGCATGACCGTGGCGGTGTGAGTACCCCAAAGATGACCCAGTTTTAGGTAACAACCTTT